>PVLD010010816.1:0-68724 GCA_004027595.1 Dinomys branickii | reverse complement strand
GCTTTCCCACGTCTCGCCCCGGCAGCCTGGTCCGCCCTACCACATCTCCCCCGGCATCTCAGAGAAATACGCCCAGTTTAAACTTCCCAGCCGAGGTCCCGGCATTCACGCTCGCCAAGTCTGTCTCGAGCTGGTGGTGTTTATTAAGGAGGTTCGCTCCCTTGCTGCTCACCTGGTCGCCATCTTCCCCGGATCCTCCCCATTTTTTTTTGATACCTGGAATCGAACTCAGGACTTTGCACTTACCAGGCAGGCACCGTGCCACTGAGCTATATCCCCAGCCCTGACTGTATTGTTAACATCCTCCAGGGAAAAGGACCCTGAGAATAAATCTGGCCCCAGACCTAAGCCCACCCACCCAAGTTCCTGGAATTCGGAAGAAGAAAAGCTTGGAGGCTGAGAGAAAAGGATGACTGGCTGGTGGGAGCCTCAGCTGTGCATGGGAAAAGCACCAGTGACTGTGGGTTTGGGGCAGTCAGGCTCAGGCTGCCGTGGGCAGTGACCTGCCAGAGAGTCTCCTGAGGCTGGCAGTGGGCTCTGACCAGGTATGAAGACCCGAGAGGGGAAGGAGGTCACCTGTTTGTCTGCAGACCTCGCAGCAAAGCCACTACAGCTGACGCATGCCCGGCCCTGTGCCCAAGTGCATTCCAGTATTTCATCCCTGCCAGAGTCCCACGAAGCAGGCACTTCTTTCTTTGCCTCTCTGCACATGGGGAAACTGAGGCTCCGGAGTAGTAAGGAACTTGCTGAGATCACACTAGCAACATAGGGTGGAATGAGGGCTGAAATCCAAGCTGGCTGGCCCCATGGAACCCCGTGCTCCACCGGGGGCCTCTGAGGCATTGAGTTCACTCTTCCCCTCTAGGTGGGGCAGGTCCTTCCCTCTCAGGGTTCTGAGGTAGAGAGTGGATAGCGGAATTGCAGCTCAGTGGGTGTCTGATCCAGGCTGAGGAGGGCCTGTGGGGTATGCACTTCACAGTGCATCTGAGGGACAATCATGTCAGCCCCCAGTGCGCCTCCATCCCACCTAGACTGTCAGTGGATACATCCAGGCAGCTGGGCGGTCGGCAGGAGGGTTCCATAAGCAATGACAACGCTACCTGACCTGCTGCAGGCCCTGCTCTTGACACTTTATATACACTGACTGATGGAGCTGTGACAACGATCCTAGGCATAGGTGAGGTAAACTGGGAGTGGTGGCTCACGCCTGTAATCCCTGCACTTGGGAGGCTGAGGCAGGAGGATCGCTGTGAGTTCAAGACCAGACTGGGCTACAAAGTGAACTTGAGGCCAGCCTGAGCTGCATAGTGAGACCCTGTCTCAAAAAGACAAAAAGAAAAAACAAAGCAACATAAAAAGACATAGGTGAGGCAGGTACAGTTGGTGTCTCCTCTTAGAGAAGAGATAGCTGAGATTCAGAGGTGAAAGGACTGGCCCAAGGTCCATGAGGTGAGCCGTGTGTGAGAAGTTCCATTCAGGTGGTTCTGAGTCGTGGGCTTCGCCATTCTGCAGCGCTCCTCCTGACCCTCCTGACTGCTCCTACAGAGTGGGCCCCTGGCCACAGGGTAGGAGAGGGACAGGCAGAAGCCCTTCACATAGTCTCCCCATGCAGCAGGCCCTGGCCAGCGCCTGGAACTCCTTGAGCCCTGCACCCTTTGGGCGGGCAGCAGGCCACTCAGGACAGTCAAGGACAGAGATGGGCAGGAGCTTCTTGGAGGTCAGCTTTGACTCGACTGTGCTGCTCCCACCGTGGCCTCTTTGCTGAGCACTACGTACATGGAGCCCATAGCTTCCCGGACTCCCACAGGAGCTGTAAACATGCCCCAAACTCCCTCCCTGCATGGACGTCTCTGCTTCTAACTGGACTTGCAGCTCCTGGACACAGTCACTAGGTCCCTCCTCCCACCACACCGCCTCAGGCTGCGCTTCTCCTGGGTCTCTCCATTCTGCTTCCCCCTGCAACTGCCGCCACCCCACACTGGTGTCTCCCAGCACTGTGCACAGTCCCAGACAGCTCTTATTTGTGAGTGAGGAAACTGATGCACAGAGAGGTAAAGTAACCTGCCCCAAGTCACACAGCTAGTAACTGGCAGAGCCAGACACATGCAGTCTAACTGCAGGGTCTGCATTTGCAGCACTGTTCTGTGCTGTACCCACCCACCTGCAGCTCCCATCCCTGACTGCTGGCCCAGGCGATGCCACGTGCCTTTAGTCCTCCAGTAGCCTTCACTGTAGGCATGGGAACTGCGCTGTAGGACCGGGCAGCAGATACCATCCTGAAGCTTCTGGGGCACAAAGCCAGGAGGCTCTCTTTTCCATCCCTAACACACGCATCACACTGGGTCTCCGTGCCCAGCACAGTGCCTGGCAGAAAGCAGGTTTCGTGACCGACTCAAAAGGGGTGCTGTGACAGCCAGCCGACTCCTGCCACGCACCTAGTGCGGATGGCTCGGAAGGGGAAGGGCAGTTCTCCAGGTTCTTGTGGACATTAGGGCCTCTGCACTGAGCCACACTGGGCCACTAAGCTGCCCAGGTTGGGCTGCGGCAGTCCTCTCCCGGAGTACTGGGATTACCATGTGCCCCCGCACATGCAGCTCTCCGGTGCATCCTCAAGGTGTTTGTGTGCACCTCCCTCCCTCCTTGCCACTTCCTGTGCCCTCCTCTGGTCTCCTCCCTCCTGCACTGCAGACCCTGCCCACCGGCTCGGCTCCTCATCGGAAGTGGAGGGCTGGGAGGCTTTAACTAACTGGCCCCCTGCGGGGCTGCAGAAAAGAGCGAGCTGGGAGATTTGGAAATCGCCAGGATCCCTCTGCTTCTTCCTTGGTCACGGTAGGTGAGTGGGGGAAGTGGCTGGGACAAGAATGCAGGTGACCTCACTGTGACTCAACCGCTGGCTGCGTGGCCGTGGCCCCCCACCCCCCCTCGTGGTGCTTCCAGTTCATTTCTCCCATCTCCTCCCCTACCCATTCCAAGGGGACAGGCGCAGAGAGCTGGAGCAGTTATGGGTGTCAGGCCAAACCTTCCTGGGCCCTCAGGAGCTGCCTGGAACAGTGACACAGCGACGGTGGCAGAGGATCGCTGGGCTCCTGCCTTCTCTCGGTGGGGGGCGTCGAGCTGGGGCTCAAGCAGGGGTAGGAACCAGCTGGGAACTTGCCCAGGGAGGAATGGGGATCCCACCCTTTCCTGAAGGCACATTCTCCTGGATGTTGTGTGACTCACCGAACACAGCATGGTGGCAAAGGCGGTAGCCAGTGTGTGGGGACGGGGGAGACAGCAGGTCTAAAAGTGTCCCAGTGGGTCGGTGCTCTGTGCATGTGCAGAAATCAGTCACTGCTTCCGCTCCCCAGCTTCTGCTGCGTGTGTGTGTTCAGAAGACACTGGCCCTGACCTTGAGCGCCAGTGCTCTGGAGTGGCTGCTTTCCTCCAGTTTGGACTACCTTCCCTCTGGCTCCCCTCCCCCTCTGTCCTGTCCCCCTGCACCCTCAGTGCCGGCCTACCCCAGAGCCAACCTGAGCTGCGCACTGCCTCCTCCCGCTTCCCTCTCCTCCATGCTGAACCTCTCCCAGTCTCCCACTCAGGCATCCTCAGAGCCCTGCACCCCCTGGCCCCATTTCAGAGGCTCAGAAGTGGCAGCCACTGGAGCCTGTGGGTGGGGTCCCAGCAGGGCCCTAGCCTTGGTCACAAGTTGCCCAGTTCCATCTGCAGGCCAGGTGGGTGGCTCAGGCTCCACCCAGAGAACTGGCTGGGCTGGAGGTGCTGGAAAGTGGGTAACCAGGCAGCCAGGCCAGGGAGGGAGGCCCCTTCTCAGCTTCAGAGCAGACCCCAACCCTGTTTCCAACTCCCACTCGGGAAGTGCTAGGGCCAGAGAGGAAGCTGCATAGTCCAAAGACTTCCTGTCACAGACCCACTTCCCATTTCCTCCCTCTGGAGAGGACCTGGTAGAGACCAGAAGGGTGCAAAGAGCAGAAGCCGGGGAGGGAAATAAGAGTTTCCAGAGAGGAAGGCAGAAATGTGGGGCGGTGTCTACAGTGCAGACACACAGGCTGCCCCAGCACGCAGGCCTCCCACCCAGAGTCCCGCAGTCTCTCCCTGCTCTTCCGCCTCTGCCGGCCTCAGGCCTTGCCTCCGGGGGCCATGTGCTCCTCTGAAACCCTGGGGGGCAGCCTGTGTCCAGGTCTAATCTCCCCTGACACTTAGGGCTCAGCCTCCTGGGCCTCAGTGCAGGGGCCCACAGGGCCTGGGTGGCAGCTCCTCCCCACACAGGGCCTAGCCTGTGCCACCAGCCCCCCAGGGCCCTGTTCCCCTGCCACACCTGGCCTCCTCATGCCGAGATTCCGTGCTTGTGTGTGACTCTGGAGAATGCAGTCGCTAGTGGGCTGCAGCTGGCTCTGTGCCTTGCGGGATCCAGGCCTTGCACACAGAAGCCTGCAGGCCAGGTTTCGTAAATTACATAGGTCTCCAGCCAAAGAGCCATCTCATCTTGAGCAGGACGCCCCAGACCCCTCTTCCCTCAGGTGCCTCTCTCCACTTCCTGTCCATCTCCACGTCTCACACCTACTGAGGGATCGCTGCCACTGGTCCCTCCTCCTCCAGGAAGTCTCATCAGGTACAGCTGGGGAGCTGCTTTCCAGCGCCAGTTTGGGGCCTCCCAAATGGACAAAGCACCAGTGATGTCTTATTTCTAGCCTTTCCCGTTACCCTGTGTTCTGACAGCCAGACTCCAAGGGGATCCACCGCACTGAGGAAGCCTCTGGTCAAAAGCCCCATCACCCACTTCCCACCCAAAGGTGAAAATTCATGAACCTGGCTGCCAGGCTTGGCCCTTTCGGAAGAGTGAATGCCCCCATCCCCACCCCACCCCAGCACATGTCCTGGCTTTCTCTACCCCTGAGCAGCTTTCAAGGGCTCACCCGAGGTAACTGCCCCAGGTCCCTAGGCTCAGGTTCATGATGGGGTGACAGCAGGTTTCCTCCCCTCCCTCACCCAGCAATGACCTCCCAGGCGCGGGCAAGCTGCAGATGAGGTCTGGGGAACAGCAGTGTCCTTTCTCGCCTGTGGCTGCCACCACAGCATCCCAGCATCCTCTCACTCAGCATGTGCCCGCCACGTGGTCCCCTGGGCAACCAGTGCAGGCAGCGGAAGCAGCCAGCCAGGAGCCAGACTCAGTGAAGGGAAGTGAAGAAAACCCCTTTCAGGAGCAGCACGCAGCCCTGGGGAGGACTCCTGGACCAAGGCCTTTCCTGAAGCTTCCAGAGCTCGGGTGTCTGATCATGGGGGCTCCCTGCAGCCCGCTCCCTCTACAGCGGTCCTTTCTATCCCATTCCTGCTCTTGTGCACAAGCCCAGAGGAAGGTGAAACCGCAGGAGGGGAGAGGGGGAGGGCAGGAAGGGATGGGAACACAGCTCTGCATCAGGCAAAGCCTTGGGCTACCAGAGCCAGGCTCCTCAGCTTTGCCACATGGGCTGGGGAGCACAAGGGGGCCGGGTGAGCTCTGAGGAGATCCTTGTGGAACGCACCAGCTCTGTTCCTGTGCAGAAGTTTTTAACCCAGTCTTAAATAGTTGAGTGCGAAGGCACAGGTTGGGAAAGGCTGCCCCCTAGCGTCATGAGGGAAGAATTCTCTGAGGCCAGCCTTTTATTTACAGCAAACTTACTGAGTTATAACCTAGGGCCCTGATGTTATCCTTGGTATGGGAATACAGAAGTACTAAGGCAATAGGGAGGACTAGCCTTTATGGTTTTCTCTCCTGCGAGGGGCTTCTTGAGTATGGGACTTTTAGAGACAAAACCAGAAAAGTCCCAGGCAAATCAGGACAAATGGGTTACCCTACAAGATGAAGCCCCTCCCCTCATGGAGGTTGCATTTGGGAAAGCAGAGGGAGCTGTGCAGAGGATAAATTCGTAAGACGGTCTGGCGGGGTGGTAAGTGCTGTGGAGGACTCACCAGTGAGGGACCCCACTCTATACAGGGGGTGAGGGCTCTCCAGTCTGGGAAGGACTGGAAGGCTGAGATCCAGCCTAATGCACAGAAAAGAGCTTTCCAGGAGCAGAGTAACAGACCCAGGGCAGCAGCGAGTGTGGCACCTTCGAGAAAGAAGCCAGCGTGTCTGAAGCGGGGTAAGCAGTGGAAGTTGGCAAGACCCTGACCAGTTTATCCCTAAAAGCCGTGGGACATATCCAGAGACGGCTGCAGGGCAGTGCCATGTTTGGGCTGTTACTTTTAAAAGATGGTGGCAGCTGCTGGTGGGGAAGGGGTCGGAGGGGAAGGAATGAACAGAGGAGGACCAGTTAGCAAGCTGCTTTGGGCAGGCAGATGGTGATGCTGAGGCCAGATGAGTGTAGCAGTGGGGATGGAGAGAGGACAGGGAAGATCCAAGTGGCTTTGTTAGGGAATCGTACATGGCAGGGGTGAAGGAAGGGGAGCACTCGGATGACACCTAGGTGTGGATCTGAGGTCGCATAAACAAGGGTGTGGCCCCAGGGACACCACTGTGAGGGATCAAGGAGAGATGAGGAAACCCTGGCAGGCCCAATAAAAACCTACTAGATGACAGCTCCGTGGGTGGAGAAGACATGTCTGGAATGTGCCCGGTGGGGAATGGGGAAGGAGTTTCTCAGGAGGCAGGGTGTCTGTGGATGGGCGTGACCAGCAGGGCAGGCCCAGTTCAAAGGTAACTTCAGCAGGATTAATGGCTCAGTCAACTTTTCTTTATAGAATCTGTTTAACAGACCCGAAATGGAACGACAGGTAGTATATTAGGATAACAAGGTTGGCTATAACAAATAGCTCCCAGATCTCAGCAGCATAGTACTCCTGCCTCTCGTAGAAGTCTATCCACAGGGGTAGACGGCAGCTCTGCTCCACTCGGACAAGGCCCCTGGCCTCTGTCTGTCACATGGCCCTGCCACCCTCAGCCTCTGGCCTCCGAAATCACCAGGGAGGGCAAGGAGGGGTGCAGATGTATGAGAGATTGTCATGGGCCCAGCCTGGAAATGCACACATTGCTTCTTCCTGCTTTCACCGCTTACAACTCAAACCCATGGCATTAATTCAACTGAGGGAACTGGGCAGTGTGCTAACTCAGTAAGTCCTGCATCCAGAAGACAACACACACAGGTGCTGGTGAGCAGGACACTGTCTGCCTGCGGTAGAGAGGCTGGTTGTCTGTCTTGCACTGTGTGGATGCAGGGTGCCTGTCCCAGGGGGGATGGCTGTGTGCACTCTGACAGTACTCTGGGGACGAAGCTGATGGTGAGGTCCTGCCTGCCCAGAAGCTCTGCTGGCTTAGTCTGTTCCCATCCCCAGGGCCTTTCTCCAGATAAGATCTTAATTATCTGTACTTTACCACTGAAAATAGCCTGTGGATGCTCTCTCCCATATGATTTTCTTTTCCCATGAGTTAGTTAGACTGGATGTCACACTCTGTCTAATTTTCCTAGGATGGCTTATCTTGTGCTATCTTGTTCAGTGATGTAAGAACAAGCAAGTTCAACAACAGCATTAATAATTCGTTGACCTATTGTGCCGAGTGCTTTAACTGCAATGTCGAGCTTAACATATCTCAATCTTTATGGCAAGCTTGAGGAGACAGTGGCCTTCCCTTCAGGCAGATGGAGCAGCAGGCGTCCTGAGAGGGCAGGGAGTACTGATAGCACTGGCCACTCAGCCACAAGCAGCTATTAAAGCAGGTTACAATCAAGTGCAACTAAAAATGCAGCTCCAGGGTCACACCGGCCGGCTTCAGTGCACTCAGCAGTCAAAGGTGACTCGCGGCCACCCCAGCGAGGACACAGGCACGGAGCATTTCCTTCACGGCAGACTTCGCCAGGCAGCTCTGAGTTAGGGGAACGTGCCCAGGGCCACGCAGTAAATGGAAAAGCTCTGCCTTTGGCCCCGTCTGAGTGTCAAGCCCTTCAATAGCTCCTTATTCGTTACACAATTTTAAAACGTTTCAACCTGACCTTGATTTCCTCATACAACCAGGACCCAAGCTACCGCTGATAATTTTCTCACTCTAACACACCAAGTACTCCTGGACTGTGCACTCACAGTGTTTGTGCTGCCCTCGTTTCTGTCTGCCCAGCCGATGAACCCCGCCGGACTTCAGTTAGGTCTGCAAACAGTTTCCTCTTTCCTCCCTCCGCCATCCGGGCTGTTGTTGCCTTCTGCCGCTGCTAGGTGTACTTTCCAGGCTTTGCCGAGCACAGTCCTGGGATGTCTTGGGTCTCAGCACCAACTCCTTATCACAGCTCTTTTGTGTGTGTGTGTGTGTGTGTGTGTGTGTGTGTCTTTTTGAGACAGGCTTCGGTACGTAGTTCAGTCTGGCCTTGAACTCACTTCATAGCCCCGGGCTGGCCTTAAATTCCCCGAGATCCTCCTGCCCCAAGTGCTGGGATTACAGGTGTGTGCCACCATGCCCGGCCTCATCACAACTCCTAAAGGAGGGATTTCCGCTGTCTGCATTCTACAGGCACAGTACACCAGGGCGAGAAGCTTGGGCATCTCAACTCTCTGAGTCCAGTCGTTGGAGGGCAGGTTACCTTCTGGCCATATTTCTAAAACATGGAACTGTCACTGCCCCCCCTGCCCTCTAGGGAGAAGGACCGGGTTAGTGCAGAGGATGAAGGCCTTTTTTTTTTTTGTACTGGGAATCGAACTCAGGACCTTGTGCTTGCCAGGCAGGCGTTTGTGCAGCTGAATTCTATCCCTGGCCTTTTCTGTTCAGAGACTCACTGAAAAGCTTGGCAATCTAGCCAAAGACTACTTACAGGTTCCCAACCCACCCCGAACTTTACAATGCTATCCCTGCCGAGCCACAGCTCTCACCCCCTGCTCCCAGTGACCAGCACTGAACTCTGGGCCACCAGCTCCTAAAGGGGGGCTGACTGCCAGTCACTTCTCATTTAAACAATCCACCAATAGGCAGGGGTGGAATAGATGTTTAATATTTATTGACATCATACCGGGGATTAAACCCAGGGCCTTTGCACTTTACCTCCAGAGTCCCTTTCCTTTTTTCTTTTCTTTTTTTTTTTTTTTTTTTTTGAGTTTTGAGACAGGGGGTCCCTAAATTGCCCAGGCTGGGCTTGAACTTGCGATCCTCCTGTCTCAGCCTCCTGTCTCAGATGGCTGGGATTACACGCATGCGCTACCATGCCCAGCAGATTTTATTAATTTTTATAGAAACTCCCCTAGATTATTCTGAAGTAAGGCAGGTGCATTTTGGTAATCAGGCATGTGCCACCGTGGTTCCTTCTGTGTAATCCCCTTTATCGCCATTCACATCTTACCTTCATTCACACTTATCCAGTCAGCGGATGCGGATGGGGGTTCCTATGTGGTGGGTGCTGGTGTGGACCTAGCAGCTTTTCCGCTCACGGTTTGCATTTCACTGTGTGTTACAGTATCACTGTCACCATCGTGAATAACTCTCCGCCACGCTGGAACTCAGCCTAGAGCCTTGTGCACACCGGGCCGGCTCGCGAACCCTGAGCTACACACGCAGCCCTTTTATGTATCAGGTTTTAGGGAGAAATCTGAACAAGCGTCCTGTTTGGAGGTGGTTCCACCCGCCTGTCCGCGGGCTCCGGGCTCAGCGCTCGGGCGCAGGCGGCCTCCGGCCGGGCGGGGTCGCTATGCGCCGGCCGGGGCGGGCGGGGCGGGGCGGCTCGGGTGGCTCGCGCTCGCTGTCCGGCACCTGAGTCCCGGCCTCGCGCTCGGCCGCCGCAGCCTATGGCCCCGTCGCGGCTGCAGCTTGGCCTCCGCGCCGCCTACTCCGGCCTCAGCTCCGCGGCCGGCTTCTCCATCTTCCTCGTCTGGACCGTGGTCTACAGACAGCCGGGCACGGCGGCCATGGGCGGGCTCGCAGGTACCGCTCGGGCGGCGCGTGTGCCCCGCAACCGCTCCCGGGCTCCCCCCGCCGGCCGGTGCCCAGCCCCGCGTCGCCCTCCGCCCGCCGGCCCGGTGCCCGGCCCTGCGTCGCCCTCCTCCCGGCGCCCGGTGTCCGGCCCGCGTCGCCCTCACCCGGTCTCCCGGTACCCGGCCCGCTCGCCCTCCCCCTGCCGTCTCGGTGCCCGGTGCCCAGCCGGCATCGCCCTCCCTCCGTCGTCCCGGTGCCTGGTGCCCGGCCCCCGCCGTCCCAGTGCCCGGCCTGCGTCTCCCCCCCTCGCCCCGCCCCGCCCGCGCGTCCGTGAACGAACCAGGAATCTCACGCGCCTCCTTTGCCTCCTTCCGTGAGCCCCACCCGCAGAGCCCGGGGAGACCCCGACCGTGCGGGAATCTGAGTTGGCCCCCCACCGACACCTCCTCGCCACCCACCTATCTGCTGTCCTCGAGCCCGGCCCACCCCTCTGTACACCAGGGGAAAGGAGGTGGCCAGGGCGTTTGGTGAGAAGCCCAGGGCTCAGCCTTGCTCTGAACTGGTGTGCGACTTTGGACAAGAGATTTAATTTCCCTGTGCCGTGCAGTTGGCAGGAAAATGGAAAATAGTGCTTCCACTGTTTCTAATGCTTTCTTCACGTCAGGCGCTGTGTTAAGCGTTCGGTTTCTATTATATCATCAGATCCTTGCCTCAGCCCTGGGAAGCAGGCATTGTGGAGCCCATTTTACAGATAAGAAAACTGACTTCAAGTATGTAAATTATATGCACCAGGTTAGGACTGCTACGTGAAACAGTATATGCTGGGAGGGCCTTTGGGAAAGGTGTCTATAAGGATAATATTTTTTCTATCATGATTTTATTTTGTTACAAATTCCTCTGCCCAATTATCTTCAAATGGGGTAACTAAAAAGCACTAATTCACTCACTGCCCCTGAGCTTGTAAGAGGGGCATGGATGGCCCCCGCCTAAACCATGCCAAGCAAGGTGCTGGGTCACCAGGAGAGGGAGGGTGGACTCTCTGGATGGGCTGGCCTTGTGCCTGCCAGGGCATCCACCCCAGCGGGCTCCTGGGCCTCCCTGGGCAGCCCCCACCCCGCTGCTTAGCGTGCAAGCCCACCCGTGTTCCCTGCTGGTGCTGCTTTCCCCTTTGGAAGCACAGCTGGCACCCTGTGGCTGCACCTCTGAGGCCTGAGATAAGTGGGGGTGATGGGAGTGGTGGAGGGCAGGCCACCTCAGGGATCAGAGCTGTGTGTGCAGGCTCTGGCCAGGTGCAAATGGAGGTGAGTCCTCCCCAGCAAGCATGTCAGTGCCTCCCAGGGAAGGAACAGGAGATCCACCTGTACACATAGCGGGCTCCTTCCACGTCTGAGATGGCATGCGACTATCCACTGAAGCGCTCACCTCCCAACTTCCAAGGCCAGGGAAGAGGCTGGGTGTGAACTGCAGGGAGCGTCCCAGGGCATCCCTGACCCATCTCTGCTCCTTCCCTCTCCCCAGCTCCCCCTGGGCTTTGAGCCAGGCCCGCTGTTGAGCTGCCCTTGGAGAGGCACAGCTTTGATCTTTGGCAACCAGAGGTGGCTATGGAGTCCAAACTTCTTGGTAGTGGGGAGGCGTAGGGGGCAGAGCTGCTAGGCCAGGGCCACATACCCGCTTGCTCTGAGTGAGCTCAGAGAGGTCTGCAGCCATCCAGCTTTCTTCCTCTTTTGGGCTGAAATGTCAGCAGGTTTCTGACTTGTAAGCATTCTACTTGTGACTCAGCATCTTGTGGCTCAGAGGTTGCTGAGTCACCCGAGGACAGTCCCAGAGCGTTTGTCCCCCTGCACAGGCCTGGCTGGGCTTCTCAGGCGTGTGGGGCCAGGTTGGCTGTGGAGCCGGTGCACAGTGGGCAGAGTGTTTGGGGTGGGGAGCACCCTCTCCCAATCTTCTTGGAGCAGAGTGGCAGGAGAGAGCTGATTTCATGGGGGGACTGCTCTGGACTCACCCCTCTGGCCTTGTAGCAGAACCATGGCGAAGCACACTCTGGCTTGCTCTGGGTCTCGTGGCCCAAGGCAAGGGAGGAAGTAGAAAGTCACCCGGGAGTTTAAGCAGCTCCGTGTCCTTCACCCTTGACCTGTGGGAGCAGTCTTGAGGCTTTGGGCCTCTGTTCTCCCGGGCAGGGGGAGATGGCCAGGGCCAGGGCATGCAGATGCAGAGGAGTCCTGGCCCGAGCTGTGTCCCTCTTGTCTCTGCTCGTTCCACACAGCCTCTCTTGGGCACCTCACCTGTCAAGCTAGTGGGGACGCTGTCACTGAACAGTCTGTGTACTGAGAGGCCAGAGGGGCCCTGGTGACCCTGCAACGGAACGATGTGAGGTTGGCATGGCTTGTACCAAGGTGGGGCTGGGGATCCCAGCTTGTGCAGGCCGGTCTTTCTGGAGTCCCACAACATCCTAGGAAAGGGTGCAGAGCCAAGGGACAAGTACTTCCCACCAGGGAGGGCACCACCTCCTCAGAGACTGCTTGGGGAGCCTTGGGGAGGTTTTTGTCCGGGAGAGTATTGAGGGCAGGGGAGCAAGCCTGCGCCAGACTGGCATGTGTTGGTCTGGAGGAGGGCGGTGGAGGGGCTAGAGCAGTGTGGGGGCAGGTGCCGGCGGGGGAGTGTGTGTGTGTGTGTGTGTGTGTGTGTGTGTGTGAGTGAAGTTGTGCCTGCCTGCTAACAAGGACCAGGAGCTGGGAGAGCCTTAAATGTCTTCCTCCTGCTTGCAGCCCTTTTGGAAGATGGGGGGGGTGCAAGTTTGGGGGAGCCCAGGGTCATGGCTGGAGACTAAGAGCCCTGTTTAACATTTGCTAACCCAAAATTGCTGAGTCACAGAGGGATTGTTCTGGCCTTATTTCCCTTTAACTGGCTGGCTTTCAGAGCCTTTGCAGGGGAGGGTCTTGGAGCTTATCTGTCCCGGCCCCTCAGCAGCCCACGGAGAGGGATGAGTAGGCTTGTCCCAGATAGCACCCATCTGACTGTGAGGTGCTTGGTGACAGGACGCCTGGCCCCTGGGGCCCTTTAAGAAATCACACAGGCTTGGGAATGTAGCTCAGGGTAGAGTGTGTGCCCAGCATGCTCAAGGCCCTGAGTGCAATTCTCAGCACCCCAACCCCTCAAAAATCAGAAAGAAGCCAAACAAGCCTCCTGAGTGAGCGCATCAGAGGCCAGCAAGATGAGTGGGAAGATTCCAGGCCAGTAGCTGGTGTGAAATCTATACCAGGGACCCCCAGCCCCAGGCCACACACCCATGCTCTGCTGGCCCTCGGCCTGCTAGGAGTGGGCAGGACAGCAGGTGCTGAGACACAGGTGCGGGCAAGAGCTGCATCAGTGTTTACAGCACTGTCCCTGGCTTACACCAGCTAAGCCCCGCCTCTGAAGCCCCACCTCTGTCGCTGAGCAGGGAATGGGTTTCTCGCAGGAGTCCAACCCTTCTTGTCCAACCTGATGAGGGGCATCCATTGGGGCCACCTAGGTTTGCACTCCTTATGGGAATCTCACATGACAATAAGAAAGTGTAATAAATGTAAGTGGCTTGAATTGTCCCCAAACCACACTCACACCAGTCCATGGGAAAGTTGTCTTCTGTGAAACTGGCCTTTGGGGCAAGAAACGTTGGGCACCACTGACACGCACATGTAGGGTGGGGCCGAGGCAGACGCCCTGGGTTATACTCTTCCCACCTCTGGCTCTCCTGACCCCCTCCAGGGAGGTAGGGAGGGAGACACTTGTCCTGGGCACTCCCATCGCACCTGCCCGGCTCCCAGCCCCAGAGGCAGGCTGAGGGTGGGCAGGGCTCCCGAGAATATGGGGTCAAACAGTGGTGGGGGAAGCTGTGGGTAGGGGTCCTGACTGGTAGGACCTCGGGGGCCACCCGTGCGTAGACATGGAAACACCGTGGCTGGAGGGCCAGCGGTGCGAGGTCCTGGCTTTTCTGCTTGCAGTCTTGCGAGTGTTTGTCCCTCACCAGGGTGCTTTGGTTGGGCAGTCAACCTGGTCACCAGAACAGCTCCATGGTGACTAGTTCCCCTGCCTGGTTTCTCCCTAACTTGTAGAAAGTTGTGACACAGTTCAGACGTGTAAAACACATCATTTAATGAATGCCCTTGTACTTTCTGCCTGGCCTAAGAAATGAAATGACGTAGATTCACCAAAGCACGCTCTGCAGGGCCCAGCTTTTTCTCCCTGTCTTTCTTGCACGTTTGGGAGGCCTCTGAGCCTCGGAAGCCCCTGTGCACGCAGTCTATGCAGCTGCCTCTTTGAAGGGTCTCCTGCCACTAGGGATGTGGTGCCTGTGGGCCCACGCCCAGGCCAGACTCTGGGGGCGTGCCGCTGGCTCTCTCTGCTCGCCCCTCCCTTGCTAGGAGCCCGTGGCCCTGCTCCAGACCCTGCCAGTGGAACTGACATCTGTGCCACTCCTGGGGCCTCACCAGCAGGCACTGCCTGGCACAGAGCATTGTTTTGGGTCCTGTTGTACCACTGAGTGGCAGCTGCCACCCGAGCGGGAGGGCTGGCCAGGACAGGGAGAGCTCTGGGGCCTTGGGCTTGCCCTCACTGCGCAATAAGGGAATGGGCCAAGAGTGCCGAGTGCCATGGGCTGAGTTTCTTTCTCTGGCAAGACTGTCGCAGAGAATTGGGAGCGAGCAGTGGTGCCCCAGAGCATGGCTGGGTCCTGAGAGTCTGGGGTCGTGGCCTCCAGTCTTGAGAGGCAGAGAAGGAGCAGGGGTCAAATCAAACTGTGCCATCATGCTCCACAGAAAACTCTGCCGTCAGGAGAGCGGGAGGGACAGACTAACCTCCTTAGTGTTACTGTGCACACAGCTATGGCCCAGCGGCCCGAAGGAGCCCGGGTCCCAGGTGACTCAGAGGAGGAGTGTGAGCAGGGTGCTGCCCTGCTGACGGATCTGTCCCTCAGGTGTGCTGGCGCTGTGGGCCCTGGTGACGCACGTGATGTACATGCAGGACTACTGGAGGACCTGGCTCAAGGGGCTGCGTGGCTTCTTCTTCGTGGGTGTGCTCTTCTCGGCCATCTCCGTCGCTGCCTTCTGCACCTTCCTCACGTTGGCCATCACCCAGCACCAGAGTGAGGGCTGCCCCGGGATGGCAGAGGGCAGGAGGTGGTAGGAGCCTGCGGTTCCAGTCCTGTCCGCAGCTAATGTCCTGGGGACTGGGCAGCTCCCAAACTTCCCCATCCCTGGGTTTCCTTGGGTTAAAGTGCGAAGAATGAGCCCCAGCCCTTTGGGATGGGAGGAGTCAGTGGGATGAACATGATGTGCTGGGCATGGTGTGTGGCCTGTACAAGCTGCCCCACAGGGGGCGGGACCTTTAGTCTCTGCCCAACTTTGGCAGGGGGTGCCCTCTAGTGGCTGTGACAGGAAGCAGCTAGTGGCCCTTGCCTGTGCCCTGGGCAGTTGATGCTAAAAAGCAGGCTGTAAGCGGCCTGGAGTACGTGTCACTCCAGCTGCTGGATGACGCACATATGTGACTGTCCGGCCCTGACTTTCGCCATGCCCACAGCTCCCACCTGCACACCCCGAGTTCTCTGGCCCCCAGCACTCCAGCTCTTCAGGGACTGGGTGGAGGGGTGGGTGCAGGGATGCTGGGGGGAGGGTGGGCTGCTCCTCGGCTGTGAGCTGGGCCCAGGAGTCACCACGGGGCTCCTCTTCCACTGCAGGCTTCACAGACCCCAGCAGCTACTACCTGTCCTGCGTTTGGAGCTTCATCTCCTTCAAGTGGGCCTTCCTTCTCAGCCTCTACACCCACCGCTACCGGGCTGACTTCGCTGACATCAGCATCCTGAGCGACTTCTGACCAGGGAGCAAGGTCGCTGTGCCCCGGGGGCCCTTGGACCCGAACTTAGCCTCTGAGACGGGGGTGGGCCTGCTCCCGGCCCTGGGGACCCCGGACCTGGGGCAGAAGGTACACGGTGGGATCGGTGCACTTCCCAGGAATCTCGCTGGCCCCTTTGGGGTGCGGTGGAAAGGTGGTCCTTCCGTGTTGCCCATTGGTCCGGTGGGGGGGGCAGCTTTAGCCCTTTGCAAATGGTTCTATTTCCTTAGCCCTCGGTGAAGAACCTTCGTAAGTAGGGCCAGGACACAAAGTCAGGGCTCAGGTTGGGTCCGGTTGTGAGGCCTTGGCCTGTGTGGAGCCCATGGTTTGCGCTGGCTGCCCTAGGCGCTCTTGCTGAGGCTGGGCGCTCAGGTCCAATGAGAAGTCTCTGTTCGAGACCCCCAGACCCAGCCCCCAGTGCCTGGGCCTGTCTCTCCAAGTGGCCCATGTCACCAGTCCGAGAGAGGCGACCTCCCCCAGGCCTGGGGTTTGGAGAGTTCAGTGCCCTGCCCCCACCTGCCCACCAGAGCCAGTCTCCTGAGGGTGCTGTGGCCAGCACCTTCCTCTGTCACAGTCCACGCAGTCCAAGGCAGTGCTCTCCAGAGGAGCGGATGGAGGGCACTGTACATCTGTGCCCAGGAGCCCTATGCTTTCTCACTGCCCTGGCACCTGGCACCCTGCTCCCACTGCGCTCCGGCCAGGCTGCCCTCCTCCGATGGCCCCTGCAGAGGGACCACTCTC
The DNA here is from genome assembly GCA_004027595.1 of Dinomys branickii. NCBI lineage: Eukaryota > Metazoa > Chordata > Mammalia > Rodentia > Dinomyidae > Dinomys > Dinomys branickii. Next base: position 52,259 of record PVLD010010816.1, on the reverse strand, counting down.
CTGCGCAGGCGTTCGCCCATGGGCTGGATGCACTCGGGCAAGGCTGTGTACGCACATCTGCCTCCTTAGGGTGCCATTCTGCACATCTGCCCCTTTCCACCGGATATCCCGCCCCCAGCTCTTTGCCTTACCCATGTCACTGTCACTTGAGCAGAAATATAGCAGTCACTTGTACCCGATGGCCTTTGTGTTTTCTTGCCAGTGGGCATCTGGGCAGGGCCAGGTTGCTGTGGGAGCGAGGGGCAGGGAGGGGTGGTGGAGTCTCTGGCTGTCTGAGAACTGTTTCCCAAAGCTGTCCTGGGGGCCAGGCGGGACAGGTCCTCTCACTCTGGTCCTCCTGTGCCCAGAACCCAGCAGCTCAGCCCTCCCTGACCCCCCCAGCTAGGCACAGGTGCCCAAAGCACAGCCTCAACAGCCCTGCGGCTTATTCTCCACCCCCCAGAGGGCCAGATGGGAAGGGGGAGCATTTCCTCCACCTCTGCCAGGTGCCCAGGCCTAGGGGCCAGGAGGGCAGTGCTGGCCGTGTGGGCTGCTCTCTGGTACCTGCACAGCTTGCCCCAGCTTGCTGCCTCTCCACTGTCTTCCTGGTTCAGTGTGTGCTTAAGTCTGTGTTCAAGCAGGAAAGGCCCAGAAACTGTCTAATTCTGGCACCTTTTATAGATGAACAGGGGCCCTGGGAGGTGATAGGGCACAGCTGAGCTCCCAGCTGGGCCTAAGCCCCGGTGTGTCTCCTCCCATCTTTGCAGGTCCTGGGCAGAGCGGGGGGCGGGGGGGGGCCTCCATTTTGGATCAGTGCAGGGTTATCCCCCTTTCTGTCCCCAAGGTGGGACAGCAACATGAGTTCAGAAGGCAGCCAGCAGCCAGGCGTGGAAGGCAAGGCTGGAGAAGGCCCGCGCCTGCCTGGCCCCAGCACTCCCTGGGCTGCGCTGTGGGTATCCTCATGCCGAGCACACACAGGAGGCCCTTTCGCAGCACAGTAAAGCAAATAAAACATTTATTGTTCAGATTTTTTTCCCATTTTTTTCTTTTTTACAAAAACATGCATACATACACAAGGTATGGTGGGCCTGGGGAAGACACACACACACTCACTCACAAACACACACACACACATACACACACAATACTTTCCTTCTTGGCCCCAGGCAGGGACCCCAAAAGCCTTTGCAGTCCCCCTCCCCACGCCTGTGGTACTCTCCCACCTGCTCCCCCTCAGCTGTGACTGTCCTATGTGGGGCAGGATGCAGCAGGGGTAGTAGAGACCCCAAAGAACAGGCTGGTGGAGAGGGCAGTGATCAAGGGGACCCCTGGGGTCCTTCTGTGCTTCTGAGGGGAGACGGGTTTGCCCCTGGATCAGCTAGCACAGGAATCTGAGAGCACCTGTCTGTCCACCAGGGCACTGAGATGCTGGCACAGGGCAGCTCTGCAGGGCAGCAGCCAGTGGGAGGTCTGCAGGTGCCAGCATTCAGGAGTCTCAGAGGCTCTTGGTACAGTGGTGCAGGAAGCTTCCAGGGGCGTCAGGGGTCATGACTCCTCCTGCACTCAGAATAGGGAATCCCCTGTCCCCGAGCCACCCTGCAGAACTAGGAAGGGCCACCCTGGCTGAGGCCAAGTTCACATTTCCGTGTGGAGCCTGGGCTGTGTGCAAAGTCGGGTCTGCAGAGCCAGGAATAGTGGTTAAGGAGGGGCCCGCCTGAGCCAGTCCTCTGTGCAGTCCTGAGGGTGGAGGCCACAGCCGGGGCCCAGACACCAGGGGGCTCCCTCTGTTCTCAGTGAGCCCTGCTGGAACTAGAACCCAGCCTGCCTTCTCTCAGGGTCCTCTGGTCCCCATCCTACACCCAGGTGTCTTCTCAAGCTCCCTGGGTGGGGTGACTGTTAAGGCAGGCTGTTCTCTGGCCCCAGAACTACCTGCCCACATGATCTCTGAAGACCCAGAATGGGCTGGTGGTGCAGCCTCAGAGGGAGCCATGTCGGCCGGGCAAGGTGGGCAGGCCGGTCCTTTCCCCGGCTCAGAGATTCATCGGTTCTTCCTCTTCCACCAGCTGCTCTGAGGGCCTAGGGGAGGCACAGGGGTGGACACTGCAGGCAGGGCTCTGGTGTAGCTTCGCTCACAGCCCTGGTTACAAAGCCAGAGCGGCTCAGGGTGGCTGCATGGGGGCTCCAGGGGCTTCTTCAAGTAGGGGTGATTCAAGGGGGCAGAGAGGCTGCGGCATGGTCCAGGGCTCCGGCATTACCTGTCCTCAGCCAGGATGCCCACAGAGAGAGATGCCAGTGCGGTCACAGCCTCTACTTCTTCTGTATCAGCCCCTGGCACCCTGGGCACCCAGAGGTTTGGCGAGGCAGCCAGGCGCTGCATGCAGCCCCAATATTTGCCTGGAACAAGAAGCTGGGTCAGAAAGGTCGGGGAGAACAAGGCCATCCACCTGTCACCCGAGAGTGAGGAGCATGTCTTCGGCCTGGGGTGAGTTTCCCTTCCTGCCCCTACCCTTGGTACAACAGCCCTGACCCCACAGCCCTGAAGGGTGAGCAGAGCAGGTTTCATGTGGCTGTAAGGGGCCTTTGCAGGTCCTGAGCCTGTTCCTTCCCTTTTGGCTGAAAGCCCACCTCTGACCACTCCCTAAGTGTGGTAGCATCCTGAGAGTGCCAGCAAGACCCCCTGTCCTAGGAGGGTCTGTGCCACAGTTACACATACATCCTGCTGGCCTGCTCACACAGGGCCCCAGCTAAGCATGGGGAGTGCAGAGGTGGCAGGACAAGCGCTGGGGTCCAGCGTCACCATGGCTGCCTGCACAGCCCCACTGGACCGCAAGAGAGCTCACCCTGCTAGCTGTGTGCCTGGAGCATCCTAGCACAGATCCTGGCCCGCAGGAGGGCACCACCAAGTGCCAGTTGTGTCTGCCCAGCTACATTCACCTCCCCAACCAAGCTCTTGATGTGGGGAACCTCTTTTCTTTCTTGTACCCCTACATCCATGGTCTTGCTCAACAGGTATTATATTGAAGTTGAAACTTTAAAATGCGTTCCTAATGGGGTTATTCTAAGATCCAGCCCCTAAGCAAACAGAGTCCCAGGTGCCCTGTGGCCAGGACTGAAGGGAGGAATGGCAACCAGGCCTTCTGATAAATATGTCCTGAGTACCTGTTGGCCTGTCCCCAGCTCAGGGCTGTGGCTCCATTGGAGACTGGTCTACTGGGCCCGGCTGGAGGACTCATAAGTTACCCAGCCCGCTGTCCACTACTACTGCTGGGGTGATGCATGGAAATCCTATTCCAGGCCAACAGCAGTGCCCCTCTTGTGCCTGGCACTGGTGTCCCTGGAACCGGGTCACCAGGGTAGTGGACCCTGAGGTTCTCCATATGTGGGCCCAGCAGCGACCTATCTGCACACTCACTGTGTACCCGGATCACGGCTTCCAAGGAGCGGATGGCATTGAGGTTGGGTTTCTGTTTCCAGCTTTCTTCTGCAAGGGGATCCACCTACAAAAATAGTCCATTTGTCACCCTTCTCCAGGGAACCACGGGCCCAGCTCTCTCCCCTGCAAGGGCCTTGGTCTTCTGAACACCAGCAGCCATGTGCTACCAGCCCTGTATGATGGGCACAGGTCGGGAGACACTGGCCACAGACCTGCCCCATGCCTGCCTCCCTCCCCTGCCCTATTCCAGCCCCTCTGCTCCGTCCTGTGAGGGTCAGTCTTGCCTGCCCCATAGAACCATGGGTGGGGGTGGAAGCGGCTTACCTTGTTGCCCAGAAGAGCGGCCACACAGGCCTCAGAGGCATCGCAGATGGCTGTGAGGTCATGGCCACCCTCCAAGGCCAGCACCACAGCGCCGCCTGCCAAGTTCATCAGCTGCTGCGTCATGTACCCAAAACCTAGAAGGTGGGGTGGTGGAAACAGGAGTGCACGGGAGTGGGGGATAGGAGACCCAGTCCCTAGCTCTGCAGTTCCCTGCTTGCTTCCTGCCTTGTCAAGCGTGATGCAAAGGCAACATGCTTTCACATGGAGGTCCACGCCGGCCCCCAAGTGTTCCTGCTCAGACTCAAGAGGTAGTGCACAGGGCCCCGGCTGGAAGCGGCAGGGCTGCGCCTTGCACCCAGGACATGGGACTCCCACGTGATCTCTTCATGGGGCTCCCCCGCCTCTTCTCTGCGCCCAGCCCAGCAGCCCACTGTCCAGAGAATGCTGCTCCTCCCCAGAAGAGTGGCCTGTCCGGCCTGGAAACCACAACTGGCTGGGGAGTTCTGTGGCACAGCGTCCACTTGTCGGGCGCAAGCTTCCAGGACCCTGACTTGGTGATACGAGGCTGGGCCATCCTGGTCTAGATTGCAGGGCCTCCAGGGCCAGCTCCCACACTCCAGGCCTTGCACACCCAGAGGTTGGCTGCTGTGCCTTCCCGTGGAGACCTGGGCGCACCTGCCCGCTCCCCACAGCCTGGCTTGCATTTCCCATGCCCTTCCCTTTGCTGGGGCCCCCTTACATTTGGCAGAAACACGGTAGCCACCCAGGGGGGCTGGGTGACCCTCAGCAGCATCAAACCCAGCGGAAACCAGGACCAGGTCTGGAGAGAACTCCTGGGCGATGGGCATCACAACTGTCCTACGGGGTTGCAGGGAGACAGGACTCACTACACCGGGTCCAGCACCCGGAGCAGAGTGCTGGACAGAGCCGGGGCCTGCCTGTGCCATGCGGTTCTTGCCAGCTTGCTGAGAAAACCCTACTCACAGAACTCCAGCCACACAATCTACCAGGAAGGGTTAGAGGATCTCTGATGTCTCGACTGTAGCTGGTAACTGATGTCCTTGGCACCCATGCCTGAGGACTCTGCCACCCAAGGAACTTAGGCAGCAAGAGGCACAAAGGCTAGGGCACAGGGGGGTGAAAAGTTGTGCGTGCGTGCGTGCGTGCTTGTGTGTGTGTGTGTGTACCTGCGTTTGTAGGGGAGGAGGCAGTCTGACAGCCTGCCAAGCTAGAGACCAGCTCTGGCTTCTATGCCTCGGGGACTGGAAGTGCTTCGCTCACCTCAATATGTGCCCGCAAAGAGCTAACTGGGCCCACTGGACCCTCCAAGGCCCGGGGCCCCCAATCTACTCTTGCATCCTCTCCCCCCACAGGGCCCCAACAGCTACCTCTCTAGCCTTAACCCCACTCTGGGGTCCACTCTGGCACTCCTCAGTGCCCTCGGCTCTGGACACAGGTGCTGGGGCTCCTGCCTGGTCCTGTAGAATTAGCGCTTACAGAAAGAATCTCCAGAAAGGACTCCCAGATCACTTCTGAGCTCCTCTCCAAATGCAGAGCAGGACAGGAGTAAAGCAGGAAAGGCTCCTGTGTAGCCCAAGCCCTTCTTTCAGAGTAAGCTCCCCAACATGGACATGGTTTATGGACACTTGATGTTTCTCTTCCCTACTCCAGGCAGCTTCTCACGGCTAATGGTGGCCCGACTTTGCCCTGCCGCTTCCCAGCACACGTGGACATTGACTACTCCTCATGCACAACTCTGTAAATGCCCCCTGTTCTCATGTGTCCTGTCCTTCCTTTGAGGTTGCCTCACCGTGTCTAGTAACTGGCTGAGGACAGGCTCACAGGTCCAGTGGTCACCTCCACCCTGCTGCTGCAGGGAAAGGGTTTGGGGCAGGGCTGGAAACTCACCTGAACGCAGCCAGGTACTCAGGGTCCCCCATGGGAGGATCCAGACCTCCAGCCCAGGCCACATTGACGTTGAACCCCTCACCACTGCCAGCTCCGACCTAGAAAAGCAGATGCCAGAGAGACGTGAGGAAAGCAGGGTGCTTGTGCTGAAAGCCCAGCTTCCCAGCTCCACCCCGCTTCCCGAGGGAGAAACAGGTTGGAGACCAAGCAGTTTGCCAGTGGCTCTGCTCGGGAGGGCACTGTAAGTGCGGGAGGCACCAGGGCTAGAAGAGATGGACCCAGCACATGGCTACCTCATCCACAGCCCCACTGCCAGGGAAGAAGTTGCCGTCATCGTGGCGGTGCAGGGAGATGTAGAGCACACTAGGATCTTGGTAGAAGGTCTGCTGGGTGCCATTGCCATGGTGAACATCCTGGTGGGGGGAGGCAGTGCATTAGGGAAGATCCCAAGGCAGAGATGGAAACCTGGATGCATTGGCAGGGCTTCAAGGTTGGTGACAATTCTGAGGCTCGGGACCTTCTGCTGGGGGCAGGAAATGATGGTTCCCAGAGCCACAGGGTTGAGAGGTCCTAAGTAATTGACTGCCTGGCCCTGAGCACCTACATGTAGGAGAAATGCAAAAACTATCAACCAAAGTCAAAAGACAGCGCTCACAAAAGCTCCTGCCCACTGCGGGAGTCCCCCGGGGCAGACCAGCCTCCACACCCCTTCCTCCGGGCCTCCCAACAGCTCTGTGATGTTCATGCTATGCACAAGGGGAAGCTGAGGCTCAGGGGGTAATAATGCAGAACACAGACACACAGAGGCATCTTTGATACCAGGCTCAGGGCTCCCCACAGGGCCCTCAGCTCACCCGAGGGTACCAGGAGGCAGGACCTACCCAGTCTACGATGAGGACCTTGCTGGCCTTGCCTTGTTGCTGCAGCTGCCGGCAGGCGATGGCCACCGAGTTGAAGAAGCAGAAGCCCCTGGGAGAAGGACAGAGGGTACTGCCAGCCCACTCCCTCCTGTACCTCCACAATTCCGATCTCCTCTCCCTCCAGGCCCTGGCTTGGTGTAGCCCACAGCAAGGCCCTGGGACCGGTCCCCAGCTCACCCTACCCAGGCTTCCCGAGGGCCTTACATGGCCGTGGAATGATCTGCGTGGTGTCCTGGGGGCCGCACCACAGCAAAACCGTTCTAGAAATCAAAAGAACACTTGTCAGCCTGACAGCCAGCTCTTGACCCATGTCTGCCTGAGCCTGTGTCTGGCTCCAGGCCCCTCCTCTGAGAAGGGGTGCAGGGCAGGGAGGGCAGGTCTGAATGTGTCCAGGCCTTGCTCCCAGGCTGGGCCTTCACTGCTTGTTGGCTGGACTTGAACACAGAACCAGTCTCCAGTGTGACCTTGCTATCATCACTTGGCAATGAGTTACCAGCTGTTACCTTAAAACGGTATGCCAGGCCTGTGCCAAGTACCTTATAAATGCCGGGCATCATCCTCATAACGTCTCCAAAGGACAAGCACTGTTCTCACCTCTAGTGCACAGATGAGGAGAAACCCACAGTCTGGATGATTTAGCACCTTGACCCCAAATGCCTGCTTGTGAACACCGAAGCCAGGATTTGAAAACGGGGCTGTGCTCTTAATTGCAAGGCTCTGCCCAGGAGCTCTGCCCTTGAGGATATGGTGACCACCTGGGGCTAGCAGGCATCCACAGCCTGTGTGCATGTGTGTGTGTGGGCGTGTGTGTGTGGGGTGTGTGCATGTACCTGAGGACAAGCCCCCCTAAGGTGCTGGCCCAGAGAACACAGGCACGGCACAAATCCTTGTCACAGTGCTAGAGCCTTGGAAAGAACCAGCAACCGATGCACAAGGTCCAGAGAGACACACTGGCTTGCCTACGGCCAACAGGGTCTTAAAATGATCTGGCTGCTTAGGACCCGGGACCTCTAAGAGAAATGGGTCCAGCAACACAGTAGCTAGATTTCCCAGGGCTCAAATCTCATCCAGGTCCCCAGAGCCTTCGATTTCCCTTCCCAAACCCTACAGCAGTATCTAAGAGGAAAGAGAGGGCTGGTGTACGGGCCTGGGGCCCACTGCCCTGTCCTGTGGTCTCACACTCTGCCTGCCTTCACCCAAACCCCTACCTTGAGCTCTCGGGAAGCAACTTTGAAGGCGAGGTCGGTGACGCTCCCAGCGGCCCAACGGGCTGCGTTGGAAGAATGCAGCTCGTTCCAGATGGTGTCAGTGTCCACCTGTGGGGCCAGAGTCAGAGCCCGCATCATCCAAGGCTTCCCACGAGAGCCAGCGCCCAGCGGGCAACACCCACTCCACGGCCAGGACCCCAGGGGCAGGGAGCTGGGCAGACGGCGCTGCCTCCCCAGTGCCCCACCGCCCAAAGGCAAGGCCTCCTGTCCCCCAAGCCCCACAGGACTGCTCCTTCCCAGTGTTAAGTCCCAGCACCAGCCCATCTGCGGCCAGCACTCGTGGCAGCATCACACCTGCCTCCCCGTCAGGGGAGGGCCATGGCGTTACCTGGCCGGGATTGGGGTTTGGGCCTGGAGGGGGTTTTAAGCCCCAGCTGTCTGCTGAGGCCCTGCAGGACGGTCGAGCTGGAGGGGCCGTCTGCACCACTGTCTTCCACTCAGGGCCCCTAGCCCAGGCTGGGAGGCCCCCCAAACCCAGTCCCTGGGCCTCAAGGCTAGGGAGGGGCCGGGGGGCTTGGTGGGGAGATGGGGAGGGCGAGGCGGACCAAGAGAGGCGAGGAAGGCAGAGAGAGTCGGAAGAGGCTGGAGAGAGAGGACAGAGGGAGAGGAGGGAGGAGAGAACAGAAGCAACAACAGTTGGAAAACAGAAAGTGGCCAAGGACGGGGAGTTGTGAACAGGGCGCTGCCTGGCTCCCGCACAGCCCCCACCAGCGCTCGCTCCCGCAGAGCGCAGCCTCCTTCCCTGCTCCACACCAGCTCGCGCGCCCTGGAGGGGCTCCTCAGGCGGGGAGGCCCGGCCAGAGCCAGGCTAGAGTGCAGCAAGCCCCGCCAGCAGGAGTGAGGAGAAGTGAGCCACAAGGCTGGGCAGCGTCCCGTGGATACAGGGAGCACCTCGGTATCTGGACGGCCAGTCCAAGGGCTAGGACCATGCCCCCTCCAAGGCAGACAGAGAAGCCCAGGGCCAGCAGGAATGGCCAAGCCCGAACCTAGGGGTCTTATGCAGGACACGATCCCAAGCTCCAGCCCGGCCCTAGCTTCACTGAGCAACTACCAAGCACCTTATGAGTGCAGGCTGGGGGCTCCATGCTCAGGGACACTGACAGGCCCCGATGCACCTGTCCACAAGGAGCTTCCAACCAACAGAGGGCATGGCAGCGAAGTCCCTGGCCTGCCTAGTCTAATGACCCATGAGAACAGGCAGGTGGGGGCTAGGCCTGAGACAACCAAAGGGAGGTGAGCTGAGAGCTCTTGGCAGTGCCCACTGGGAACCCCTGGGCACACTTACCCCAACCCCACCACAGGGCAGCATCACAAACATCCGCTGTGCCAGGAGCTCTGTGGGGAGAGGCCCAGCCCACGTGAGTGTAGGTGCACTCAGCCTCTGGCCTGGCCGGGGGCAGGGTGGCTCTTGGGAGAGGGTCAGGTGGGGGTGGCAGGAGAAAAGCAATGCAGGGAGGTGGGTATGGGCGAGAGGGACAAGGGCAGCAAGCTCAAGCGGGGATATCCAGGAGGGGAGGGGCCAGCAGGGCAGGGCTGAGCCAAGGGAGCACAGGGCTGGGGGGCAGACAGGTGAGCCTGGGAGACACAGCCAGACTCTGCCTGTGCCCTACCTGACAGCTTCTCGTTGTCCAGTTTGAGGCGGCTGAGTGGATTGGTACCGTAGAGCAGCATGTGCCGCTCAGAGTGGACTGACTGCAGCTCCTCTAGGGAGGCCTTCCGGCCCCGGAGACACTGAGGAAGCAAGCACCCACAGACCTCCTAAGCCCCTCCTCACCCTTGCCTTCCACCGGCCCTGGTCTTTCACTGGTCCCTGGACTCCCATCTTCCCTCCCATGGCCCTGACCCCTTGATGCCGCAGCCCCTCACCTCGCACTGGCTCCGGAGGCCACGCTCTTGCAGCCGGGACCAGATGCTCTGGATGCGGCCAGCGTGCTCTGGGTGCCGGCTGTTGTCTCCGCAGGAGCATTGGTGCTTCAGCATTACAGAGTCATAGACCAGCCCTGCCAGGTGCAGGGTAAGTGTGGGACTCCAGGGAACCCCACCAGGTCTACACCCACACAGACCCTCCTGGGGCCAGGCCTGGCACATGGCCTTGACTCCAGAGGCCCATGCCCCCCACTCTGCCCCGCTACTGAGACCAGCCTGGCTCTCCTTTACACGCCTGCTTGGATGCTTGCCCAGGCACCCTCAGCTTCGGCACATGGCAGCACTGCCCCAGCCAGCGCCTGCCCCACACAGCAACAGAGCAAGAGGCCTCCGCTTCTCCCATGCCCTGAGCAAGACCGAGGCCCAACACCAGCACCGATGTCTGGGCATCACACGCTCACAGGCTGCCAAGTGGAAGTGGTCAGAATTGTTAGGGAACCCCAAAGCTGGGAGTAAGAAGCCCATGGTGACGTGGGCCAGAATAAGACAAACAGAACTATGGATAGTGGCTGTAGCTCTCTCCTAACCGTGAACTGAAAATGCTCAGGAAGGTTTACCGGTGCTGAACAGACAGGCTGTTCTCCCTCGTCATCATTCCTACACAATGCATCTCAATGACTGCACACGCAGCGTTTATATCGTACTGGGTATTATAAGTAACCTGGAGGTGATTTAACGCATATAGGTAGGGGGTGGGGGCACAGCTCAGTGGCAAAGTGCTTGCCTAGCATGTGCCATGTCCTAGCACCCCCCTATACACACACGGATGTATGCAAGTCGTGTGCAAATTCCACTTTACACAAGGGACTTGAGCATGTGAGGAGTATGATGTCCTGGGGGGCAGTGCTGGAACTACCACTGTGCAGGCACAGTGGGACCGTATGCCAGGGGCCCTGGGCTCCCACTAGAGTCAGGCCATGCATCCTCCTGTGGGGGGAGCAGCGTCTGTGCACCTGAGGGCACCAGGGACCTTCAAAGTACTCATACCAAACACCTGACCTAGGCAAGCCACTCGCAAGAGTGACCCTCAGGCAATAACCCCAGGCATGAATGAGTAAAGGCTTACACACAGGAAAGTTAAAGTGGGGGAAACGGTGTAATCTCAACGTCTACCCACTACGAAGTAAAAATAAAATACTGCAATGAAACAGAAGAACCTCAGTTTTAAATATTAACTACATCAAAAGGAGCCTGTGACACACTAACTAAATAAAGCAGGGAACAAATCTCAGTTCATGAGATTATGCTGTTGTACATGTGCATGTGGCCAGAACAGACTGGAATGATGCACAGCAGACTTAACGGGGTCTTTGGGCAGTGGGATACTGGTTGGCAATTTCTGCTTTACTTTCATGTTCTTCTGTATGTCTCAAACTCTTTGAGATATTTTTGTCCTCTTTTTACAAGCACAGCATGGCAATGACTTTTCAAAAACATAAACAGGGCTGGACACAGTGGCAAGAAACTCAGACTTCCTACCCTGGCATGACCACCAGCGCACTATTTGACTACAGGCTCACCGCCTTAGCTTCCTGAGCCTTGTTGTGCTGGTCTGTAAAGCAATAACTACCTCTCCGCCCACCTCGTGGGCTGCCCTGGGATCCAGCACAACTGGGTTTCTAACCAGGGTCTCCAACAAGACCTCTGTGAAGCGCCCAGTGCTGCCTGAGGAGAAATGGACTTACGCGCTTGAGCCCTTCCTCCTGTCACCACTAAGCCTGGTCTCACCTGTGATGAAGGGCAGGGTCTTAGTGGGGGCTTCAGAGCTGGAGAGGACTCGGGGCTGGCAAGTGGGCTCTGGGGTCGGTAGTGAGGCAGGTGCAGCGGGGGAAGACTGAGTCCTGGACAAGAGCCGGTGTCCACCCTGGGCCAGGGGAAGCAGCACAGAGTCTCCAGAGCTTCCCCGGGACAGCCGCCCAGCCAGACGCTGCTGCTCCCGGAGTAACACCTGAAGGAAAGAGAAACAGAAGCCTCAGTCTCCTCAGATTGGCTTCTGCTCCTGCCCAGGCCTTGGGAACCTCCAGGAGGGCCATTCCCAGAGAGATCCCAGGAGGCACTGAGCCCTGCTTCCCACCTGGGGTGTGGCTTTGACTTGGAGCTTCCAGCAGCCCCCTGGAAGACCTGCACCCCGGACTGCCCACCACCAGTTCTGCCAGAGCTCCTGGGCCCTTGGGTGCACTCTGACCAGAATGTCCATGTCCCCAAGGACTGTGTTACTGCCCAAGAACATGGGGACCTGCATGAGCCACTGTGCATATTCCGGATGGTTAATGTGTGTTACAGGTGGACACGCGCCCCCCCCAAGCTGAAGTCCTACCCCCCAGTACTTCAGAAAGTGGCATTATTTGAACCCAGGGTCTCTGCAGAGGTAATCAAGTTAAAATGAGGTGTTGAGGGTGTGTCCCAGCCCCTCAGGACTGTTGTCTATGAGAAGAGGAAATCTGAACACAGAAACCAGTGGAGGGAAGGCCTGTGCGGACCGTAGGAGAAGGTGACTGTCTATAAGCCAGAGCCTCAGAACATCTCTTTCCCTTATAGCCCTCAGTGCCTTGATTTCAGACTTCAGCATCCAGAAATGCAAGGTGCTAACTTTCTGTCAGGCAGGGCATCCATATGTAGTACTGATTGCAGCAGCCCTAGCAACTAGGGCACTGTGGCTTGATCCACATGGTATGAGCTCTCTGCCTCAATGACTGGAGCCTGGCTCTGCCCCAACTTCTGTCTCAACCACACTCCTGGATACGCGACAACCAGCCACAGGCAGAAGTACGAGGGCAGGAGTGTGCATGGTGCCATGAAATGCCAGCTGCACTGTTAGAAAAGGAACACGGCTCCACACTGAAACTGCGAGGCTGCTGGAATGTGTGTGTGCAAGCATGCATGCATGTGCATGTGCACATGTGGAAGGATGTGTGTGTATATGTGTGAGTGTCCATGTGCCTGCAACCATTCTTGGCGTGGCTGAGAACCAAGGATCTGGTGGGGCACCCAGCACAGCTATACCTGGTGCTGCTGGAGAGGAACGTGGCCCCTGGCATCAGGCTGCCTATGGCTGGGCTCCCTGTGCTCCAGGCCGCCATCTACCACCTGGCCGGCTCCCCTGCTGTCTGTCTCCAGGTCCTCGGCCGAGGGTATCTGCTGTAGCCGGGGCTTCTCACTTGGCTTGGCTGTCCTCTGGGGAGGGGTAACAGCCAGCTAAGAGGCCCCACTAGAACAAGGTGGGGTGGGGTGGGGGACAGAGGACCAGCAAATGTCCACCCGTGGTACTAGGATTCCGGGAGTCACCTCTTTTGCCTTTCCAGGTCCCCACCCTCCCTAAGTTCTGCTTCTTCTGTTAGCCCCGAGGGTCTAGTTAAATACCCAATTCCTCTCACCTTGATCAGCTGGAAGTGAGGTTCAAGCTGCTCCAGGCAGGGCTGCAGGGGGCCCAGCAGTGGGGTGGCAGTGGCGCTGGGGGGCAGGGGCTCTGAGCGGGTCCGGCTCAGCGGCCGGTGGAGGCCTGACCCAGAGAGCCGCTCGGTGGTCAGTAAGGACTGGGCAAAGTGGAAGGGCAGGGGCCCAAGCCCCGGCACTGGAAAGAAGGGAGTGGGGCATCAGGAGGCCATCATTGGAGCCATCGCTGGAAGGAGGCATGGGCATGGGCTGCGGGGCTCGGCAAGGGGGTACACAGGATGGGGCTGCAGGACGGACGGGTCGGGCTGCAGGACAGGTCCCTCCCCAAGCTCGGCCCTTGCCAGGTAGGGGGATCCTTCCCTCCCCGGGAGAAGCAGCCAGGCTCACCAGTCAGCAAGGGGGCACGTGAGACTGAGGGGTCCAGGAGGAGAATGGGCTGCAGGCGTGAGGGCAAGGCGCCCCCGGCCTCAGCCTCCAGACCATGGGGCAGGAAGAGGGGAGTGTGGGGGCTCCCCAGGACCGGACCCCGAGGGCCCAGGGTCGGATGGGTCCTGCGGTCTCCGTCAGCCTGAGGGAGAAGCAAGGAGAAGACATGGGGGAGAAGAGTCCAGCAGAAGACAGCGAGGGAGCGGGGAGAGGCAGCAGGATGTGGTGTGGAAGAGGCTGAGGTGTGTGGAGTGGGGAGGGACGCCCCAGCCACTCACCCTGGCGGGGGCGGGCAGCCCCAGTGTGATTGCGGGCAGCAGGGACACTGTCGGCAAGGCGAATGGGGCCACAGAAGTCTCCTGCAGCCGCAGCCGCTGGCCCAAGAGCGCCTGCCATAGGGAGCAGGGCGACGGGTCACTGGTCCCTGACCACTAACCCTGGCACACCTTCCCCAGAACACCCACAGGCCCTGGTTGGGGCCACCCGGACCCTGTGGCCCTGGGCTGGGGGGGCCTTTGTCTGGGAAAGAGGCTGAGCTTCAAAACTGCCCTAGGAGAGTGCACTGGTAAGCCTTACCTCAGAGCCCAGGACAGGGTTGGGGCCGTGCTCGCTGTCATTGGGGGAGCTGCACCCTGATGCAGGCGTGCTGCTACTACTGGGGGAAGAGTCTAGAGGGGAGAGAGGGAGGGTGGTCAGGGGCCTGGGGCGGGCAGGAGAGGACAGCCAGGCCCCTGAACGGGGTCCGGGGGCAGCGCTGACTGCTTTCTCCCTCGCAGAACAGGCAGCAGCCAGCACTAGCCTACAGCACGGTGAGGCAGCTTTTTAAAGATGCCGCCCTTTCTGGGCAAGTACCAGCTGAGCCAACTGAGCAGAGGCCAGGCATCCCCCCACTCACCCGCCGGCACCTGTGGGGCACATCCTGCACAACGCACATGGAGGCAGTAAGAAGGGGACCCTGCCTGGGTGAGGCCTGAGCCAAGGGACAAGAGCCTGGGGTTTAGGTGGGCAGGGCACCCACCCGCCCTTCTGGCCCTCACCTCCAAGGGGCTCCGCAGGTCGCCGACGCAGGCTGGACGGGGCGCTCTCCTTCCTGAGCAGCGGGTTCTTCCTACGCTCCAGGGACTTCTTGGGCTTGTAGCGCAGCTTCAGGTTGGGCTCGGAGGCTGCAGGACCCCAGCATTACTCAGGCCCCAGGCCAGCACAATTCTCTGCCCTTTAGTCCCTCCTGCTTCCCTCCCATCGCTGTCATCTCCGTGGTAACAGGCGGAGCCCTCAGAACAGAGAGGAAGCTGGGTCATTTGGCCCCTGCCCCCTCCCCGACCCAAATCCAAGGCCCTTCACCTAGGTCTGTGGGGGGGGGCCGCCTCCCCGTCCAGCTCACCTGTCTTCCGCAGGGGGAAGTGCTCGGGGGAGTCACTGGGCAGACTGGGAACGGGAGGCAGAAAGCTGCTGAGCATGGAGCGCGCGGCTCCTTCTGTGTCCAGGGGTTCGAGGGTTCTGCGGAGCAGGTGCCAAGGGCATCAGAGGGGCACCAGCCCCAGGGCGAGAGACCTGGCTGCACAGTGCCTTCCCAGGCAGGGGCTCCAGGACCTGCCAGGGAGGTGGCACAGCAGGGCCGGCAGTGCAGGGCGGGCAGTGTGGGGCCGGGGGGCTGGGGGCCGTCTCTAGGCGGCAGCAGAGGACTACTCACGCTGCCCCACGGCCACCACACTGCTCTGATCTAGGCTTGGAAACTGGAACTGGGTGCTTGGTGAGCAGCCCACGGGGACAATCTACCTCCTACCGTAGGAAATGCACATTTCTGTGCTTGGGGAGACTGCAGAGAGCAGGGGCTGTGCGTGCCAGGAAAGCCAGGGTGCTGCACGTGGGAGCGTGTGTGGGGGAGGGGCCTCAGCGAGGCAGGAAGGGGGTTGGTGGAGAGGACCAGAGGTGCTCCCTGTACATTATGCTATATGAAGGGTGCTAGGCCTGGTAATAGGGAGGGGGCAAGCATGTGTGTTCACCATAGAATGTGGGGGGCCGTGGGCGGGACCCCAGGGACAGGAGGGCACGGGAACCACCTGTAGGGAATGCTGGGGCTATTGGTATGGACCGTCCTCTCCAGGGCTGCCTGCTGTTTCTTCAGGATCACCTCGGCCAGTTTCTGCTTGACCACACTGCTGGCCACAGCACCTGCAGGGGCAGAAGCCTAGAGTGGGTTGGGAACAGAGGGGCAGGGGGCCTCCTGGCACATTCTGCCCCTGCCTCCCCCACCTCCAGTATGCACTGTCCTGCCCGGCGGGGCCTCAGGCAACAGCGGAGCCCAAGGCACCGCGTACCACCTGTGAGGCCTCCGGACACCGCGGGACACCCCTCCCCCAGCCCCGCTCACAGGCAGAGCCAGGCAGGCCGGGCTGTGGGCACCGGGATGGGCTTGGGGGCAGGGTGTCTTACTGCGCTTGCTCTTGTCCTTGTTGAGAAGCTGCCGCAGCTCCTGCTCCTGTTGTCCACCCTGCAGTTCGGGCATCGGTGGGTCCATGGAGAGCTGTGGGCGGACGGGCACAGCTCAAACAGGGCTGGGGTGGAGGGCCGGGGCCGGGGTGCAGGGAGGCTGGGGGCTCTGCAGTTACCCTCATGGGCTCAGCCGAGCGCTGCTGGTGCTGCTGCAGGCCTGCTAGGAGGAGGTGGCGGTGCAGGCGCTGGGGGTGCTGCAGGGCCAGCAGCGGGGCCTCCGGGGGGCGCTCCACCGCAGGCCGCTGGCCCACCCGCAGGTCCATGGGCTGGGTCTGAGGACCTGGCGTGTCTGCTCCGGGAGCGGGGCAGCCTGGGGACAGAGAGGGCAGGGTCAGGTGGAACACCGGTCTGCAGGGACTTGTCAGCCCAGTTCGCCTCCTCGGGTCAATCAGCCATAGCAGACCACCCTCCAGGGGACCCTTCCTTGCTTCATCCTCCCGATGTACAGCTCCGCGTGCCTCTTCATCCTCCCGATGTGCAGCTCCGCGTGCCTGGCTCTCACCTGGGTCAGGGGCCTGGCCAGGCAGCTGCTCCCAATTCAACTGCGCCTACACCCAGAGCCACCTGACTGGCATGGGCACAGCGCCTTCCCCTGGGCCACGCTCCTCCCCAGGCCTGGGCGGCATCCCCGTGATGTCTGTGCGGGTTCTACCCCTCCCTCCCTTCGCATCCCTGGAAGGCGGGGATCTGCCCAGCCGCCCTCTAAGCTGGACCCACAGCACTGACCGCAAGGGCAGACAGGCCCACTCCATTCCACCCCACCCCAAAGGGCCTCAGAGGCCCTCCACTGCCACCCTCCACGCTCTCTCTGAGGCCTCAGGGCCAGCTGGGCCACCCTGAACCTGCAGGGCCTATCCCGGGGTAGCCTCCTTGGATCACGAGCCCTGCACCCGACCTGCTGAGGACAGCAGGCCTTGCTGGCTCTACCCCACTGTCCTCTTGCCCATGCCAGGATCACCCTGCCAATGGTGTGGGAGCATGGGCTGTTTATGGCCGGGCACCAAACCAGGGTCCACGCTGGCATAGCTAGCTCCTCCATGGAGCAGCCACTGCTGTCCCCTGGCCGGGGGCAAGGGACACTGGAAAGGCACCCTGGCAAAATACCCACTCCACAGTGGGTGCTTTGAAATGCACGCTCCAGGCCGCACCAACCACGGCTAATGACCTTAACGGTGCATGTGCTGTTCAGAGCCCCCCACCGCCACCCACCGCTCCAGGAGGCTAAGGCTCAGTGGACAGGAACCCCTCCCAGATCCTGCACTAGTGGTAGAAGGGTTTCTCCAGGGTCCAAAGAAAAGGGATTTACACTGGTGTCACTAAGACACATCACAGAGACAGGAGCCAAGCACAGAGGCTCCCACCTTAAACCCTGGCTTCGAGGAGCCCGGGATGGGTTGTGCACCTGACATGGGCCACAGTGGACAGTGCATGGCTAGGCTCCCCGTCCTTGTTCATGTGGCCATTCAAGGGGTCCAAGCCCCATTCTGGTTAAGTCTAAGTGTCCAGTGCCAACACACGCCTGTCTCACAAAAGGGCTCGGTCCTCACAAGTGCTAGTGTACCAGCTTCCTGGGTGACGCCCCTGCTGACAGGGCTCAGGCAAACCCAGGGTGGCCCACTCACATCTGACGCTGTGGCTTCTGCCACACATAGTCTGGGAGCACCCCTTCACCAGCAGCCACGTCCCTCGCCCTCAGAGCCTCCGCCACCTCCAGAGCACAAGGAAAGGCTCAGCCTGGGACCTGGGAATGCCTGTCACCATGCACTGGCACTGGGGGCATCACACTCTGGCCTTACGTGGCCTGTCTCAATGTGGCCTCCTACATGTGAACATGTACCGGCCACCTCGGCTAGCAGACGCCACCCTCCCAGAAGCCCACACTGCCCTTGTCCTTGGAGCTTCTGCTCACAATGGCCTCACTCTTGCATTCTGCCTTCCAAATCCTACCCACCGCTCAGAAACCAGCCCGAGCCTTCCGTCTTCCCAGACCCAGCCCGGCCCCCAGCCCCCTCTTGGACTTCCTCTGGCTGTGTACAGTGTAGCTGGCACCCTGTGGGCAGTACCACATCTGGATGAATTCCACAGGCAGCAACTTGGTTTTGCCCACTGCTCATAATCCCCAGACCTAGAACAGCATCTGGCATACAACAGATAGTCAATGAGCATGGACCAGTGAACAGATCTCTGTATCTCTCCTGAAGTAAGGAGAAGCATAGGGATAGTGCCCTGGCCCAGAGATGAGGTCCATTAATGACCCTGGATGAATGGACAAACTCGTGGATCAGCTTCCTCCCACCTGGCACCAGCCAGACATCCACTGTTCTTCTCTTTATCTGTATGCCCTGCTTCCCCAAGCTGCCTCAAGGTTTTGGGCAGCGGGGCTGGAAGCGAGGAGACCTCATGGCCTTCCACGTCTCCCTGGCATCAGGCTGTGTGTCCTGCACACAGAGGGTCCTCAGTGCACACTGACTGGAGTTAAGGAAGGGGTGAGCTCAGCCCTTCAGGCCGTATCTAGGCCTGTGGGCACTCCCTGAGCCAAGCAGCATGACGTCGACTCCAGTTCTGCCCAGGGTCACCCAGTGGAGGATGTGTGGGGCCAGGAGGGAGACCCAGAGAGAGAACCAGCTCACCGGAGGCGGGAGCAGCACAAGGCATCCTTCCATGCTGCTGGCCCAGCAGAAGACTGAATGAGCAAACGAGCAAGAACATATCTTGCCAGTGCCTGATGCAGGACAGAGGTCTGTCCATAAATATCGCCTTCCCCTCTGTCTCACTAAACACAACCAGGAAGAGAGGAGCATCCCGTCTTCGCTTTTCCTGCTATGCTTCCCAGCACTGGGATCAGCCTGGGCCAGAGGTGCCTCTCTAATCCCTATTCCTCACCCCTGCCCAGGATGGGACATCACCCTGCCTCTCAGTCCTGCCCACCCGGTGTCCTTTCCTTCTTCTCCCACCCGCATCACCATCTCCCTCAGGTTTGATGCGTACTCATGCCAGGGGCCTGGGCAGGGGCCCCCAGGCTTGCCCAGTTCTATCTGTAGAAAGAGGCAGAGCCAAGGGTGACAGAAAGGGACAGAGCAGGGGCTCCCTGCTATCTCCTGACTGAGAGGGGTCCCAGCTACCCCTTCCTCAGCCTACTACTGAGGGGCTCAGATGCCTCCGCTGCTTGGACGCAGTCCACAGCAAGAAACTAAGGAGGCTCTGGCTTGGCCAGTGATGCCCTGAGCCCTCCGAGTGGGCAGATACGACCTTCCCTGGGCAGCCAGACCAGGCTCCCACAGCTGGGGGGAGAGAAGCCCCAGGCAGATGAGCTGGGACCAGAGTGGGGGCATATGGCTAGGGAGGAAGCCAGGGCCTATGAGGCCTCCTCGGTGGGGCAGAAAGGGAGCAGGACAGAAGGACAGGTTGCAGCAGGGTGGGCCTGCGCCTTGGTCAGCCCCGACCTGGGGGGAGCTGTGACGTGGCCGGGTCTGGAATTCACAGCCCAAGAATCCCAGTGAGGACCTCTGTTGCACTGCCCCCTCCTGCACCACGCTGCTGCTGCTGCTGCTGCCCTGGAGAAGCAACTCGCTCCATTCCTTTCTCCAAAAACTTGAGCAAAAACGTTGTCTTTAGCAGTCCCCTCTCCTAGGCTCCTAATTCCAGCTCTGGGCCTTCCACCCATTCAAAACACAGGTAATCCAAAAGCAGAGCCCAAAACTGGTCAGCAACAGAAAAACCACAGGGTGCTCCAAGACATGCTGGGAAGGGGGTGGTCAGAGATAACCCTAAGGCACCTTGCCAAGATGGACAACCTTCCTCCTGCCACCCTGCTCAGGGCTCAGACAGGAAAGGACAGAGGCCGCCTGGAGGGGTGCGTGGTGGACACATGACTCTTCAGGCCAGACCTGGGGCGGGAGCAATGTTTTGGAAGGGCAGGCAGCAGTTACCACTGGTTGGCTGGGCCTGTGCTTCAGGGGCAGCCACAGGCACAGGGGACTCATACCTGGCCCTCAAGGGCCAGCACCCCACGCTTTGGCTGACAAGATTCCTTCAGGACACGCTGCTCCACTGTCCAAATTCTAACCATCCTTCACGGTTCACCCAGCCCATCCTGCTTAAGGCTCACCCTGACCTCCGCCTTCTCACGTCCCCTACATGCATACCGTGTGTCCTGTGACATGATCTGTCAGGATGGAGCCACCCCAGGGCACTCACACTGGCAGGGAGGAGACTCTCTTCCAGGACACATTGACCGCCCATGGCGGGGCTCACAGGACCTCCTCTTTCTTCTGCAGGACGAGCCCTCCACAGAGGCTTCTGGACTTGCTCCAGGTTCATTTCCCAGAGACTGTGTCAGGCCTCAAGTCCCCAACCTCCTGGGAACATTCTCTCACCTAGGTCCTGCCCTGCCTGAGGGCTGGTCAGTGGCCTTCAGGCTTTGGAGCAGAGCCAGGTCCTCTGCACTGGGCTCCCCTGGTAACCACAGACTTCTGGACACTATGCTTCTCTGGATAGGAGAAAAATTAATGACCCTTGAACTCTGTGGTGTTTGTTACCAGAACCAAAAAAGATGCTTTGTGGTGGCGATCTCTGCAATCAGCTCTGTTTAGAAAAGCCACACGCGCACACAGGTGCATGCCCGCTGGCAGGGAGCTTGGTTCCAGGATGACCTGGAAGAATCCTGCTTCTCACGCCTCTCCCTGGCTCTGTGAAGAGGGCCAAGTTCAGAACAGCCCAGAGCAACCGAGATAAGCCTTGGGAACAGCACCTTGTGTCCCAGAGGGTGGAAAGGTGCCTATGGTCCCTGTCAGCAGCTGAACTTGAGATAGGAAACCTGCACCTTGTTCTGGCTTGAACACGGGACCGCTCTTCTCCACAGCCTCACTGCCTCTCAGATGGCTGCTGCCACTAATTTAGGACCAGTCCAAAGTAAACGTCTCTCCTTGGAACTCCTGCTACACTCCTGTCTCTTGAAAACATTCAAGCTGTGCGTAGTGGCGCACACCTGTAATCCTAGCCCTTGGGAGGCTGAAGCAGGAGAATTGCCACAAATTTGAGGGCAGTCTGGGACACATTGTGAATTCAAGGCCAACCTGAATTGCCTAACGAGATCCTGTCTCAAAAAAAAAAAAAAAAAATCCAAGCAGTCCCCAAAAGTACAAGACATGATATAAGCAGAACAGGCTTATGAAACAGTTCACTTGGTGTGGGACACCTGGACCTTCCCTGAACCAGACCACCTGATCTCATCCAGAGCTAAGAGTTCTACAAATTGTGTCCCAGGGGCCCAGCCCTGCCCTCGGCAAGCTCTGAACTAGACACACACACCACAGGTCTGCCCCGAGTACCAGGGACTAGCTGGGCTCCCCATTCCTCCCCCATTGCCTCGGACTCCAGCCTTGGGTGTAGCCACCCAGAGGTGTGCCTTGGCCTCCATGGGCTGCCAGCCTTGGATGGAAGCTGGAGCCCTGCTGACCCTTGCTCTGCCAGAGGCTTCAGGCGCTGGGTTGCGGAGCAGGGCTTCCCAAGAGCACCGACCCCCAGACGCCCCCTCTTGATGTCTCCAACGTCCTTGCTGACACTGCTCCCACCTCCCCAATCTCCTGAGCCTACCAGGAGGATACAGGAAGGCTGGGCCCCAGCTGCAGTGGGGAGAGTAGACAGGCAAGATGCCAGCTCAGGGTTCAGGGTGACCCCTGACACTCCAGATTGCAGTACCAATTTTCCACACCTGACACAGGCGGGACAAAGCTGGGCTAGGAAGAAGGGCTAAAGCAAAGGTGACATGGCCTCGGGAAGATTCAAGAACAAGCAGAGATGGGGAGGAACTTCATGGCTGCCCTGTACCACACCAGAGACACAGCACAGGGGTCCTGAGGCTGGAAAAGCCCTTCCTCCTATGGAGGGGCTGCCAGCACATGAGCAGAGCTGAGAGGTGTGGGAGGTCATGGGGCAAACCTCTCGCCCAGCCCAGCAGGGGAGGAAGGTGTGAGGCAAAAGGTGTGAGGCCAGGCCAGGGTCGGAGGGAGTCCCCGATGCAGCACACGACCTCCGCAGGCGGTCACCAAGCTCCAAGCTTGAGGCTGAGGAGATGGAAGTATGAATGACCCCTGATTTTCACTCTGAAGGTGTTTCACACATAACCCCCAATCTTAAATAAAAATTAAAAATATACTACCTACAAATCCTAAAAATATCCCAAGAGCTCCCAAGGAAGTACAAGAGGAAAAATGTAAGGCTCTCACACCGCACTGCCTAGAATGTCCCCAGAATCACCTTTCTAAGAGTTTCTGGTGTTCTCCCTCCCAGAAATTCTCATGATCTCCCATAGCACCGAACTGATTCTTGCTCAGGTTCATCCAGAAGTGTAGGCAGGGGCCACATGACACCCAGTGGTCTAGAGAGAGGCCAGGGTCTGCAACGTGGAGGGCCCTGGCTTTGAGATTGGGCCAGAAACACTGTTTCACCTGTCCAGGCTCAGCTGCCCCACAGGCACTCAGGAGATAAGACCATCAGAAGCCGCTCAGCCTCACCAGACAGGGTGCCCCTCACACAAGCATGCCCCCCAGGGTTGCCAGTTATTCCCATCTGCCTCCTGAATGTCCTCCCTTCAATGCCAAGTCCAAACACACACCACTACCAAACACCACTTTTTCCTAGATGCATTCGTTCACCCATCTCTCCCCGCCAGTCCCTTCCCACTCTCTTCCACCTGAAATTTTGAAAGCTAACGTGAGTTCTTCTAAGTGGCTTATATTTGCTGACTTAGCTAACCCTCATGATAAACCAATGAGGTTTTTATCCCCATTATACAGATGGATAGACCAAGACCCAGCAGTATTATGTAACCTGAGTTTACTTGGCACAGAGTGGCTTCCATGCCCTCTCAAGCACCTGCACCTGCTACAGGCTGGCAGGCATAGGAAAAACACAAGCTCCTGATGGACACAGGGTGAGATGGAAATCTCTCAAGACCCCTCAGAGCATGGACCACAAGCAATCCCTAGCCTACTGCAGACCAGAAGATAGAGGCTGCCCGTTTCACCCCAGCATATCCAAGAAGACAACGTAGAAGAATGACTTACAGCTACTGCTGATTTGGTAGAAAGCAAGTAGCGACTTGAGACTGCATGCTGGGAACCAGCTTCTGGAAACTGGGGTCTTAGGGGACCATGTTCCCCCTCCCAAGTCCCTGAGGCTCGTAGGCACCCCAAAGCAGGCTGCATGGTTTCCCCCTGCGGTGCAGTGGCACCAACCACGCCTTACGGGAGGCTCAGCTGGCAGGTGAGCAGTTTGAGATGCAGCCGCCTCCTGTGGGCCGGCAGCAAGGGAACCAGAGGCCCTGCGGGCAGGGCAGCTGTGTGCCCAGAGAGCGGGAGGCAACAGGAGGCGGCCTACTCAGCAGCGAGTGCGCCATTTTCCCCGCCACTGCCACCTCTAGGTGGCAGCTGGGGCCCAGGGGCAGCTATTTTTAGCCCTTGACACCTGGGTATTTTGCAGCCGCAGGATGTCCGGTTTGGAGTCTCTTTCTGGGAATCCCACATGCGGCTGTTGTAAACAGCCCCACGCAGTGGTGACTCGCACTGGGAGTCAACACCCCTCCCCTGCCCTGTTTGAGATGAATCAAACAGGAAGCAGACGTAACCATGGCAGTGGCGGCCTGAGCTCCCAGGGGGTGGGAAGGTGCCCCCTCCTGGCTCCTGGTCCCCCTACCCCACATGTTCCATCCACCCTGATGGCCTCTCCCTATGGTAGAGACCTGGCTGATCCTGCACCAGGATGCTCTGGCTGAAGTTCCCAGCCACAGCCCTCTCTGGACAGCCTGGCTGTGCTTCACGCTTCCTACAGGCCATATCACCTGCCGCAGCTCTCAGAGCACAGCTCAGCTCTCCCTGAATGCCCGCCTGCTTCCTTGGGGCACAGGCCTGGCGAGCTGGCACCCACTTCCTGCCACTGCAGCCTCCTCCTCACAGCTCTGCTCACTTTTGCAGTGCCCTGAGCCTGGGGCAATTCCTGAGCAGGCAGCTCCTCCAGTCCAGTCCACCCTGCAAACACACCAAGACACCCGCCCCACATTCACTCTCAACTCCCTACTCCGGTATCTCCAATCCCTAAGATAGGAAGTTCACCATGAAGTCTAACCACTGACTTTATCATAAGCAAAACATCCTGAGTAGGCAAGATTTGAAGACCATCTAAACATGGGGATAAGTCCAGGCTCTGCCGCTTCTGCCTTCTCTGCCCCCTCCCCCACCCTCTTGTGCCCCACTTAGACCAGCTGCTCCCTCTTAGCAGCCAGTCCAAGCCAGTCTTTCTCAAGTGCTTGCCCCAACAGGAAGCACAGTCACCGCCCCGGGGCCGCCTCTCAGGGTGGCTCCTTCTGCCCCAAGGCTCCGCACACATTCCCTTGCTCTCCTGGCTGGGCGCGTCAGCCAGACCCTGCCCCCTCAGCACCCCACTCCTGCTTGCACAGGTACCCCCCCAGGTGCAGAGAGCATGAGCTGTGCTCACTGGGCTCCTCCTGCCCGTGCCAGCCATAGGCTTCTCTACCCACTCCTGAGTCTACCAGGGAAATGTCCACACTGTCATATTAATAATTACTATACTGTTCTCATTATTAATGAATAACGTTAGTACTAACGACCAGGTGGCAATGCTGACAGTGTACCGGTCACTGGTGTTCCATGATCCCATAGTCCTCACAGCAGCCTGATGAGGTAGACAGTTATGACTCACATTTTACAAAGGGAAACTGACACTGAGCTAGGTTCAGAAACCTGCAGAGAGCTGGGGTGTCGCTCAGGAGTACAGTGGTTGCCCGACAGGCAGGAGGCCCTGGACTTGATCCTTGGCATGGCAAAAAGCACACTTGCCCAGGTCACAGGGGTGGTGCATGGCGCTGGCCGGTGCAACCAGCTCAGCCTACCTCCTGGGGTGGTAAGGTGAGGCTTCTACAGGGTCCCTGGAGCTGGTACAGTCCTACACTCCCGGCAACAGCATGTCCCACACACTGCTATGGTCCATGTAAATCACATCAACAACCACAACAGAGATCAGAATCCCGGCCTGTGCCCCTCACAGGCCTTTGTCTCCAGGAGGCATCCCGTCTTCACTTCCTTTCTCATCTTGTAATTTCCCTACTTATTAATGTGTATTTTACTATTGTATTGTGTTTCCTGTAGCTGCCTCCAGCAGGGTATAACTACACAAGCAGACCTCCCTGGGTTGCCCTGGAGGATTATACGCTGTGCATGCACTCTGCAAACTGTCAGGCCCTGCAGAAAATTTGAGTTGCATAACCAGAGCAAATCACCCTCAGAGCAGGAGGGAATTCCCTTGGAAGATGGTGGCCTCTCTCTCACTTGCAGGCCCCACTCTGGGCAGGCCTTGGGCAGGTGGAAGTGCAGAAGTGAGACCCACCCTCAAGGTACAGTCCTAGATGAAGTACACAGCCAGATAGCCACTGGCACCCTCACCTGGTTAGCAGGCAGGCAGAGGCCACTGTGCAGAACCTGGTCTAAGGCTGGGGCCCTCATAAGAACTAAGCGAACTGAGGAACCTGGATACCAACCATGCTGACATGCCCAGCAATGCTGTATTAGTATCAATGACAGCAGATACCACAGTGGTTCCCAGCCCACTGTGCCTCAGCATCCCCTCCTTTGGCCTGCTGCTTTCGGAAGATGGCAGAGGTCTACTGGACAGATTCACCAGGTGTTCCAAGTCCCTTCTGCAGCGAGGACTGCTCCTGACATGGATTCCGGAGGGATCTTCCCAATCACAAATCCAGCCAGCATGTTTATACAGCCTTTGGGCAATCCAAGAAACAGATACATGATCCTAGGGACCAATCTGGACAAACTATAAGGACAAAATCCAGCTAACTGGGGACTTGATGTGAAGAAATTCATTGCTATGGAAGTGGAGATAGCTGGCTGACAAAGCAGACAGTGCTGTGTGATCTGATTTGGTACAAAGCACAAACTGAAAGGGCGCCTAGGAAAGCGGGGAGGGGTGCACGGTGGCCGTCATCTCGTTCTGCATCTGGGGTGCTTTTTATTCTTTAACGTTTGCTTCTCCGTATTGTCTGTTATCTACAGTGCATGGAAAGTACCTGTGCACGCACACACACGGCAGTACATACGCTCATAAACGAAGACTGCAAAGCCAAGCAGCAGTCGAGCGACTCCAGGTTCCCGTGAGAACTAGGCCATGGGGCTTTCACCGCCTCCACACACTCTCGGACCCTGTATCCTCTGAAGTTCGTCGTATCTCTGAAGTTGTCATCCACAACCTTGCACACTCTGCCTCTCCCAAATCACCCCGAGGGCCTAGGCCAGGCTAGGCATGAAGTCAGGCCTTAACGAATGCCTGTTGGCTAAATAATCATCATTTCCTGAAAAAAATGCCTCCTGCTCCTTCCAGGGCTGTGGTGCTGGGAATACTTACAGCTGACATCGCAGACCTGCCCACCCTCCTCTGCTTCATGTTCCTCTTAAGAGCTGCCAGGGAGTGACTGAGATAAAGGTCACTGCTGCAGATGCTGGCAAGGTATTCCACAACGGGGCCATCAGGGGCAGCCTGTCCTGCCCCTCCCTAGGCCAACAGGGTGGTACCTCCACGGTGCCAGCTGGCTTCAAGACTGGGGTCCCCCTCACCCTGCCTCACTGGGAAGAGAACGAAAGAAGAGGAAGGGGTCCACCCTGTGACTTCTGGCTGGAGACTCCTGCTCTTCCAGGCCCTATGGGTGGGGAAATCTGGAGCAGGGAATTTGGCCTGGTTTTCCTGTGAACTGGGGCTGGGCCCAGTTTCAGTTCTTCATGTCTTCAACATTCCCTATGCCTGACCTTCAAAAACACGAACAACAACATCAGTAACAGTGATGAATACTCACTGTGCACACCAGGCTCCGAGCTCAGTGTACTTAACATTATCTCTTAATCTTCACAGCAATTCCATGAGGCTGAAACTACAGTTGCATTCATGTTACAGATGAAGAAAGTGAAGACCCAGAGAGAAGGTACCCAAAGGTCACACTCAGCTGTTTGCAGGGCAAACAGAATTCTGCCAGGGCTGTGCATTGTTCCTTCTTCTGTCCTTACAGGATGGGCACGAGGGGTCTGATGTGTGCTAACTAGCATGTGCAGGGAACCCACTAAATGTTTATATTTGCAAGTGAGAAAAAAATCCCCGAAAAGACTAGGAAAAGGACACTTGGCACCCTCAGCGTCGTTTCGCAAGGTCCCACAGCCACTCAACTGGAATTCACACCCAACTCTTAAGCCTCAGAATGGCACATTTCTTCCTCCAAATCATACAATCCTCTCGCCCAATTCTCAGGATGGTGCTGAAGGCCTGTGAGGAAGGGTCACAACCTCCTCTGGCTCTGGACCCCTGGGGACCAAAGCTCCGCTGCCACTGGGGTGGCGCCTAGCCTGCACCTCCTCAGCGTCCCCACGGTGACTCACTCCAGGGACCCAGGGGAAGCACAGCCCTGTTTGCACCACTGCCCCGCCTCCAGCTCCCCGCCTCCACATTTGCTAACCGAAACCCTGCTGTTGCTATTTTTAACCCTCCACCTCCCCCTTGCCTGGGGCTCCTCCCTTCACCCCCAAGCCCCTGTCCTAACTGGGTGCCACCAGTCCGTCATTCTGAGAGCAGTTCTACAACCTGAATGCCCCGGAGGGCACAGCGGATGCCCCTGACGTTTGGGTCTGCGGGACAAGCAAAACAAGCCAGTTACAGCCCCATTGCCAAATTCCCCCACCCAGGACTCTTTCCGAACCGTGGCTCCCAGCTTGCCCTGCTCCTCCTGCCCTCCTGGGGGCTGGGGAAGGGGAGCAAGACTCCTCAGGCTGGAGGCCAGCGTGGGAGCCAGAGTGTGAGGAGGGTTCTACGGGAGCTCGGCAAGGAAACGGGCTCCCCGCGTTAACCGGGCTTGTGAGCTTGGCCTTAAAAGCCTGGTATTTCTGAGCATCATCCCTGCAGGCAATGCAGGGAAAAGGAAGTGGCGTGGCCACAGGGTGCCACCGTGACTGCAGCCTAGCACCTCCTCATTAGGAGCCTTCAGTGTGGCTGGGCAGGGGAGGGCGGGGAGGCACTGTGTCCGGGGTGGGCGGCAGCCGCCGGAAGAGGCCCAGGTGGAAGGACCACAGCCTCGGCAGTGAGGCAGTGAGAGCAGCAAAGCGGCCCTCTTCTTTGAGGCTCCTCTAATCCTTGGTCCTTAAGGAAAGGGCCTCACCGGCCTGCAGAGAAGCTCTGGGTCTCCCAGGGACAACCTCTGACAGAGGAGGCTGGAGGTGAGAAGTCAGAAAGCTGTGCGGGCCGAGAGCAGGAACCCTGTACTCCACTCCAGTCACTGATGTGGAAGCTAACCCTGAGAGAAGGGTGAAGGGTGGGGCTGCAAGTGGACCCCAGGGGGCCTTTCTTTCCATAGACCAAGAGCAAGAGCAAGAGCAGGTGGTCTGAACCAGACCCCTTGCCGGCAAGACCTGCCCAGTTTGAGGAGCAGATACCAAGGGCCCAGGAGAGGCTCTGCAGAGGCCAGCCGGCTCTGGGCCAGGTCCCTTCGACAGCCACTCCTGTCTGGGTCCTGCTGGGCCAGCCTCGGGCCTGCCTTGAGCTCCGTCCTCTGTCCTGCCCCAGCCCTGTTTCGAGGGCTCTGTCCTTTTCTCTGGGGCCCAGACTGTCTCAAGGCTTCACTCTCCTTGGTGCCTGCTGACCCAGGTAAAAAATCCCCCTTGCCATAGAGGCAGCCAGGCTAGACCAGAGGGGAAGAACTTGGCACGGTCCTTCCAGGTGGAGAGATGGTGAGGCAGGGAAGAAGGTGAGGCATAAGAGGCAGAATGGGGCGGTGCTTGGGACCTGTAGAGGCTGCCTCCTTCCCAGCATTTGGGATTATAGGCTTGTGCCACAATGGAGCACCCTGGCCTGGGCCCTCTGTGCCTCTCTCTCCACATGCCAGTCTTTGGGGCTTCTTGAGGTGAGGAAATTCTGCTGTCTTCGAGCCGGGAGACAGCCCAGCAGTTCAGCTTTCATCCTCAGCCCAGCTGGGGCCACATCTCCCGCACAGAGGCAGGTAGTCCCCTGGCTTGGCTCAGCAGGCTAGCCAGAGAGGTGAGGGAGGGCATACATTACCTTCTCCGCAGGCCTCCCACGGCCACCCTAAGCAAGTTCCAACTTGTTTTTTTATTACCGCACCAGGTTCCTTTCCTTCATAGGCTTTATCATGATGCATAACCAGTCACACAGAGCCATCCCTTTCCTCAACACCTTGTTCTTGTTTATCTCCTCCACAAGAGTCCAAGTTCCCTGAGGTCAGAGGTTGTACCTCGGTGTCCACTGCACATCTGAGCCCAGTAAGTGGTACCCAGAATGCTCAGCAAGCACCCAACGAATGGACGCAGTGCTGAACAGCCAGCTCGGGGAGTGAGGATCTCTGGGTGCCAACACTGACCTTTAGGGTTGATGCTCAGTAGTTCCAGGATTCTGTCTAAGGAGCAGGAAGCACGATGAAACAAGAACAAGGTCAGGAAGGCTAGGACCCCAAAAGGAAGGCCAGCCCTTATCAGGCTCAGCAGCTACACCAGGCCAGTCTGGCCTCCTTCATCACACTGTGTGGCTCTGTCTGAGTGCTAAATCCTGTCTAGACAGGTCTTGGAAGGCTTATGTTGTGTCCTGGTTCTTCTTTATTTTTTCCTTTTTCAATACTGAGAATTTAACCCAGGATCTTCACCCCACGCTACATCCCTGGGCCATTTTTTATTTTGAGGAGTCTCATTAAGTAGCTCAGGCCAGTTTTAAAATTGGGATCCTCCTGTCTCAGCCTCCCAGAGGGCTGGGATTATAGGCTTGTGTCACCACACTCAGACAGTTCTTACTAGCTCTTTGACCTTGGGCAAACTACATTCCTTCTGCAAGTCTCATTTTCTTTAAATAAAAAAATGTTTCTCCAAACACAAAATAGTTTGTACCAGAATCACCTAAGTGCATGTTAAAAATCCAGATTCCTGGCTGAATACAGTAGTATGGGCCTGTAATCCAAGCACTCTAGGAGGTTGAGTCAGAATCACAAGTTCAAGTCCAGCCTGGGGAATTTAGCAACTTAGTGAGTCCCTGTCTCAAAAAACAAAAAGAGACTATGGCTGTAGTTCAGGGTGAAGGTCCTGGATTCGATCCGCAGTGTGTACATGCACGCACACATGCATGCATATACGCGCACACACAAAAGTTCCAGATTCTTAGGCAGTTTCTGAGTCAGAATAGGAAGAAGAATAGGGCCTGAGGATGTTTGTAACACATTCCCTATGTTACTCTGAAGCAAAAGGTCTAAGACCTGGCATTTAAGGACAATATAGGAAATGACGCTTTACAAATAAGTATCTGGACTGCTATTAAAAGGTCACTACAAAAAATAAAAAATAAAAAGTCACTGCTAAACAGGTAAATACATTCCCCATGGAGCCATAGAGTGCAAAGGTGTATGCCATCCACACACTGCACATCTGTACCATATGTACCCATGTCACCAAAACACCCGCCACAGAGCCACCACATGGATCACAAATTGCCACAGATCCACCACAACATACATAGTCTGGTGCAAACACACAGACACCCAGCACACATGTCACATGGAGACCCACACTAAACAGACGCTATAATGAACTTTACCGCTGGGAACTGGTTCAGGACCCAAGGAGCTATGCTCTGCTGATGAAAACATCCCTCCCGCCTGTCACACCTACCCCTACCCTGTGCCCCAGGCAGCCCGCTGTCCACCTTCCTCAGCTGGGACTAAGGCTGAAGCAGGCAGCAGAGAGAGATGGAAAGAGGGGAGGGAGAGGCCGAGGCTAGTGGCTCAAGCTGTGGGAGCCCTCCCCAGCATCCCCTTCTCCTGTTCCCCAGAAGCCAAAGGGCCCCCACTCAGCCGCCCAAGCCAGAACCTGGTCCTAGGGAGCCACAAAGATTAAAAGGTGGCCAAATCTGGGGGCTCCTCCTCATACGCAGGGCTCTGAGGAAAAGGTTGTCTGGGGGTACCTTCCTGCGGCCCTAAGGCCTAGGTCCCTCAGGGAAGGTTTCCACAGAAACAGGGAAAAATATTATAAGGAAACACAATACCCGGCAGGGTCACCTGCTGACCAGGCTTCCTGCTGTGCTGCCCACCCCCATGTCATTGCCTCTTAGCTCCTTCTCTAGCCTCCGCAGTGGACTCCCAGCCAGCACCCCCTTTCCTGCTTCCCCTGGGCAGAAGTGGGGGAAGCAGCCTCAAGCAGAAACCCCGGCCCCCAAACGTCAGGGGTGGCCTGAGAGTGTTTGTAACACATTCCCTGTTACTCTGAGCCCCCCACTCCCGACCCCTACCAACCCCCCACCACAGGAAATCAAAGCTTCCTGCCCCGGAGGAAGTGCCCATCTAGTGAACAAATCCAACACACACAAACACAGTCCTGGGAGCTGGAGCCTCCAGGGGACAGATGCCCTCCCCAGGCCCCGGGCCTGACCCAGGCCCTGCTTCCAGCAATCACCCACACAGCTCTGGGAGCCCCAGCCCACACGTGACTAAGGGTAGGCCAGGGCCAGGAGAATGGGCACTGCCAGAGGCACAAGGCCTGGTCCCAGCCCCACTTGGACTGCCATTCCCTGCTGGGCGACCTGGCCTTGCATTAGCTCATCTTCTCTCAGGCCTCTGCCAGCTTCCAAACTATCGGCTCTTTATGAAGGACTAAAAGAAAGAAGACAAAGGGAAGGTGGAGCTACAGATGCTTCTATCTTCCAGGTCCTGGGCAGGCACACTTACAGCCACAGGAGGGTCCCAGTCCCCACCCCGTTACACATGAGTTTCCATTTGCCCGAGGGTTTTACCTCAGAAATGAGCAAGCCCTAACTCCTGTGCCTTAAAGCCACCAAGGACTAGAGCTGAGACCTATTTTCCCTAAGAGAAGGGGGGGATGTAACAGTCCTCCACTGGACACTGACGTTTCTCTTCATGGCCGGCCCCTCCGGCTCCGTGCCCTAGGAAGTGCCCTTGAAATTTTCTTCCCATTTCAGCAATGGGGAAACTGAGCTCCAGGGTCAAAGTGCAGTGGCGGTCTTAGAAATGCAGGCTTCCCTGCCTCAAAATCCCAGGGTAAG
Organism: Dinomys branickii; assembly: GCA_004027595.1. NCBI lineage: Eukaryota > Metazoa > Chordata > Mammalia > Rodentia > Dinomyidae > Dinomys > Dinomys branickii. The sequence continues at coordinate 20,073 of PVLD010010816.1, read as the reverse complement.
CCCCAGTGGCCAGAGAGACACCCACCCAGCAGCTGAACTCCGGGACAGTAGCCCCAGGGAAACATCACCCCCAACCAACCATTCCAAGTACAGCACCAGGGGAGGCTCTGAGCTGAACTCTGCTCCTGGCGCTGCTGGGAAGAGACAGACATCCCAGGGAATCCAGGACTCAGTCCAGTCTCAGTTCACGGTTAAACGGACACTGGGACTTCTGGGTGCCTCAGTTTCCCTCAGCGGTGATTGCAGGGAAAAAGAGTACCTGGTAAATGAGATAGGTACAAAGGGAAGGTGGAGGGGTATAAGCGATGAGGGCAAAGAGATGGCCTGCAGAAGCGAGAAGGGCCAGCACAGGTGCTGTGCAGGAGGCAGGTGGCACACAGAGAAAGAGGTGCTGTGGGGGAGAAATAGGTCACCTGTTACCCTTCGGAGGGTGAGAGAGCGAGTCAGTCTCCTGCCTTCCAGCCAGGAGCTGGACCGGGATCTGGATGAAGGTGCCCAGCGCGAGTCTGCACAACAGGCTGATGGAACCAGATAGTCGCTGAACTGGCACTGCCCCATTCTCAGCTCAGACACAGGCAGAGGCGCTGGGCATCAAGCAGATGCCCAGCAGGGGCATGGGAAGGGGTGGCAAGACGCCCAACAGCCAGAGGACAAGGCATGAGTGAGGGGCAGCGACGCCTGGCCCAAAGGGCAGCCTAAGGGGAGAGGTGGAACGGGGGGGGGGGGGGCACTGGGCTGCCTGCAGGCCTATACACTCCGGGCGAGGGACCCAGCTCAGCTGCAGACGTACCCTGCTGCCCCAGCGCCAACAGCCCGGGCCGGAAGGGCGCCACATCCAGCTCCCCAGTCTCCGCGGTGCAGCCCGCGGGGCCCACCTCCTGCACCCCCACCGCACCGCGCCGCTCCCTGGGCGCAGGTGTTTCCTCGCTCTCGCGGGAGAGGCGGCGGCGATGCTCAGGGGCATCTCCCGGCCCAGAACCGGCGCGCGCTCGCCCAGGGGCAGGGGCCAGAAGACGCCCCGCTCCGCTGCCAACGCCCGCTGCGGACCCGGCCCGCCGTGTGCTGCCCCGTGCCCCCGACGCCCGCCTCCCCGGCCGCGTGGGGTCCCCTCCGGCTCGCCCTCCGGAGCGGAGCTGGGGCACGCCGGGCCCTGCGCGCAGCCTGCGGCCTCCCGCCCTCCCTCGGGCCTGTCGCTGCCCCGAGCAGGCGGATGTGGGCGCCCGCGGAGGCCCGAGCCTTTGGCCCGGAACCGGCCGGGGCAGGGAGCCGCCGGGGCCCCGCCAGGGCGCGCAGGGCGGGCGCAGCCGGGCCGGAGCGCGGGCCGGGCCGGGCCGAGCGGGCCGAGCGGGCCGAGCCGGGTGGTGGCGGCAGCGGGCGGCGCTGGGCGCGGGGCGGGGCGGGCGGCCGCCCGTACTCACCGGCGCCGGGGCTGTGCATCCAGGGGCCGGGCCCTCAGAGCGGGGGGCTCATGGCGCGGCCGGGCTGGGGCGCCGGCCTCACATCCCCCCGTCGCCGGAGGCTGCGGAGCGACTGCGAGACGCGAGAGGAAGGGAGGGGGCCGGGCGGGGGAGGGCCCTGGCAGCCCGGCCGGCCGGGTAGGATGACAATGGAAGGAAATGCTTTATCTGAGGCTGAGAGCGGGCCAAGCGGAGGAGGAGGGGCGGCTCGGCCGGGGCTCGCCGCCCGCAGCCGCGCCGCGGGCCGCACACCGAGCGCTCCGGGCCGCCGGCCGAACCGAACGCGGAACGGGACGCCGCCCAACCCGGGCGGAACCGCCGAGCCACGGCCGCGGGCTCCCGGGCCCGTGCAGTCCCGGAAACCCGGACACCTGAGCGCACGCAGCGGCGCGTACACCGCGTACAAGAGCGCGCATCCATGTTTACGCGGCTGGGGCTCTGCACGCCGCGCCCCCGGGGGGCCCCGTGCACACACCCACGCGCACACAGTTCGCGGGTAAACGGCCACGCGCCGGGCGCGCCTGGAGTCCCGTGCACGGTCCCTCGCGAAGCTCCCAGACGGACACACGCACGCACACGCACACACACGCACGCTCGACTGCCTGAGGGAAGTTCCAGGACCCGATTTGAATGACTGCCCAGCCCTCCCCCACTGGCACCCCCTTCTGCCTCTGAGGGGAACAGAAGGGTCCAGCCTGTTCCTATTAAAAGGAAAGGGGGATGGGGTGGTGTGGATTTTTTGAAAGTTTTCCTTTTTTAAGGAAATGTCTCAGGGGATTTCCTTCCCTCCTCTCCTCTTCCTCTCTTCCTCCCATTCCTCTGCCTCCACACCCCCTTCCCCCTCCCGGTCCCTATGAGTCAAACTTCAGCAATGTGCCCAGTGTCCCCCAGTGCATTACGGCGGATCACAGAAATGTTCCAGTCTGTGAGTCGTCGGAATGCAGCCGCCTCCAGCCCTCCCTCAGCTAATAAAGTCAGTGCAGGGATGGCTTTGCGCGCGTACACACCCCCTTTAGGCTGGAGAGAAGGTCAGATTCAGGGGTCAGGGGCTGAGGACCTCCCCATTGTGCTTCCTGGCCTGGCCCATCGGCGGGTCGGCCTCCCGCAGTCTGCTGGGTCAGAAAACTCCCGGGACTTGGGGAGGTCTCTAACCCCGCAGCTCTGGGTTCGCCTGCAATATGAGATCCACTGGAACCGCGAACAGCTTCCTTCTGAGCCCAACCTAGTCCCTCAGTCTGTACAAGGGGAAGCAGAGGCAGACCCCAGTTAGAAGCAAGAGCCCACAGGGGCAAAGAAGGGCTCGGTCATGCTGAAGGTGAACTTCTGACCACAGATTTCTTGTTCCCTCCATCGTGGCTCGGCCACGCTGCCACCCCGCTACCTGTAATACTTGAGCACGCGGCTTCCCCTTTTATTCCTTTCCTGTGCCAGAGCTCACTGGGCAGGAGATGGAACCACTCTGCGTTCGTTGGCCTATCCTCACAAACTCCTCTCCCAGCCTCCAAGCCCTCCTACACACATCCCTGCCCAGGGCCTCCTGGTACTCACTGCCCCAGGATGCTTGATATGGTTGTTACTATTGTTATTTCAGCCAGACTGGACTGCTAGCTGCTTCCCATCACATTCGTCCTCCTGTCGTTCCCACCTTTTGCCCTGGCTTATCTCGTTCCCTCCGAAACGAATGCCTCCCAGGCTCCTGCCCACAGCCGGAGGGCTGCTTTCCTTCCTGTACAGGACCATGTTGGTCTTTCTCTTCGCCGACCTTCATCACCTGGTCTGCCCGTCTTGCCCTCTTCCTTTTTCCCCAGCAACATTCAAGAATGGATGCCCAGCTTGAGTGCTCCAGCCGTGGTCTAGCTATGCCTGAACAGTGGCTGCGTTTCTTGTCGTGTATTGCACAAAATTCAAACTGAGTTCAGGTAGGGCATAGCCTCCCAGGACCAGCCTCCAGCTGAATACCTCAGTATGCCCTTCTGCCCCATGACAACCCGTGCGACTCTGAAGATACCCGCTCTGTTAACCGATGTATGCTGTCCCCAGCTCTCACTTTCAAGCCAAAATCATCTTCCTTCCAAATCCCTCCTGAGGTTCACAGCCTCTAGAAAGCTGCTATTACAGCAGAACCCAGCCTCCCCGCTGCCTCCCTCCGCGGTCCCACAGCGCACCTCCCCTTGCCCCACTTCTAGCTTTGCTTGTGTCTGTTTCTGTTCTGAAGTCAGGCCTATGCTATCAGGTGCATCATTCATATATTTGTTTGCCTTTTTTTTTTTTTTTGGCGGTACTGGGGATTGAACTCAGGACCCTGCGCTTGCTAGGCAGGTGCTTATTCCACTGAGCTATATCCCCAGCCCCCTGCCTTTTCTTACTAACCTGAATGCTAACTTCTGAGTGGTCTGAACAGAGATGCCTGACTGTGCCCATAGTACCCAACATGTGCCTCATGTCCCCAAAGTATAGGTAGAGGGGAAGATGGCATGCATGACCTGCATCTGGGATGCTGGGCTGTGGCCCTCAGTCCCCTGCCAGATTTACTTACAGCGCTAACAACCCCTGCTCTGTGGTGGAGTCCTAAGCTAGTTTTTATTTTATTTTATTTTTTTGTCTTTTTGAGACAGAGTCTCACTATGCAGTTCAGGTTGGCCTTGATCTCACTTTGTAGCCCAAGCTGGTCTCGAACTCACGATGATCCTCCTGCCTCAGCCTCCTGAGTGCTGGGATTACAAGCATGAGCCACCACGGCTGGCCTAAGCTAGTTTTTAAATCGTTTGTTTCCTGCTGAGATATGTTAGAGAACCTCCAGGAACCTTTAGAGACTTCAGGCTACCTCTCTCCCTTCTCCCCTAGTTACCAAGGGAAATTTAAGAAAGCCTTGAAATCCTGGGCCTCGCGGCCTTTTCAGCTAAACACCTGGCATAGGGACTGGCCCTAGAGTGCCTATCTGGGCTTCCTCCAGGCTCCCAGAGGTCCTTGGCCAGTACAAAGCTCCTCTTTGGGGCTCTGGACCTACCTGACCTTCTCCTTCTTTCCTTAGTCCTTTGCCAGTTGTTTACCATGTAGCAGCCTGTGTGTGCCCCTGGACAAACATTAGATCATTTATCCTTAACAATAATCTTTGTTGTGCTCGTGAATAAAGTATAGACCATAAAGATGAAGAAACCTGATCAAAGTTGCACAACGAGCAACTTACAAGGGCCCTTCATTCACTCCATGAATATTATTGGTTCATTAAATTCATTCATTCCATGAGTATTTATTGTTGCTGATCTCACTGCCTACTTTGTGCCAGGATTCAAAGCTCCAGAAAGTCATCAAGTAGAAATCTCAGAACTCTGAGGCCCCTCCGGCCCCAACCTTTAGATGTGGGGGCTGCAGTCTCCCCAGTCCTCTTGCTCTCCATGAAGCCTGGGGATGTGTTGCTCCCCAAGGGCTCTGCAAGGGAGGTCAGAGTGGACAGCCCCTGTTCAGGACTGAGTCAGGCCTAGTGCTGCAGCTTCTGGACCTGGGATCTAATCCCAATTCATAGAGTCTTGGACTTACAGATTAGTAGGGGGGCTCAGGTCTCCAACGCCAAATAGAGAGTTTCATGGAGCCAGACATTAGAAGAAGGAAGGAAGTGGAGGAGAAAAGGAGGGGTTGGGAGAGGAAGGAAAAATAACTTAGGAATTTGTGAGTGTCTCCTACGTATCACGTGCTGTTCAAGCCCTTTTCACTTATATGTTATTATCCCCATTGTTTTAGTGAGCAAGCTAACATTCGGAAAGATAAAATGATTTGCTCAAGGCCACAGAGCCGGTAGGTGACTTGATCCCAAGTGAGTCTGACTCAGGGCCCGTGTAATTTCTCCTACCAGAACAGAACAATGGAGAAGCTGTGCCAGGGCCTCCTGCTCCCGCATAGCCATGCTTCTTGAAGTCCCTGTTGATCTATGCATGTCACTGTAGACAGAGAGCTTCCTGCCTCGTTGACCCTGGCCCTGTGGCCCCATCGTCATGCCTGCGTTGCCTTGCATAGACAAAATCCAGAAACCATGTGAGTGTTTTGTGTGTGCTCGGGGTGTAGCTTTGGGACACATGTAGGCAGATGCCCTTTTAGGATTTCAAGGTCTGACACAAGGGGTGCACGTGCTTCTGGGCACTACTGAATGGATGCTCCAAGAAAATGCTGATGCACTGCTGCTGGTCCGGACAGCACAGGTCAGGAGGGGAGATGACCATGAGGGCTGAGGCGGGTGGAGAACTAAGCAGGTCCCTCCCCCGGCCCCTCACCTCTCTCCAGAGTCAACAGAGGTAATGCAGTTTCCCCTGTGGTCCGTTGCCCTAGACACCTGCAGTTCTGAGTAGATGGGTATGTGCCTCTGCGCCAGCAGCATGTGGGGAGACACAGGGAGAGAGGACTGGGACAGGATGGGGAGGGGCAGGAAGCCAAAGATAGAGTCCCCTGAACTCCAGGATGGAGCAGGTACAACCAGTGAGAAAGATGGCAGAGGATACCACCTTCCCCAGTCCAGCTCCCTGCTGGGGAGCACAGACAGAGAGGTGGAAGAGAAGCATTGTAGGTGTTGATGCTGGGCCTGAAGTCAGGGAACTTGGGTTCTAGGCCCAGTTCTGCCAAACTTCCTGGACTGTACCTTTTTCTTTTCCTTGTTTCCAATGCTAGGGGTTAAAACCAGGGCCTTCACACTGAAGTGCATCTCCAGCCCCTCTTTCATTTTGAGATAGGGGCTCCCTAAGTTGCCCAGACAGGGCTCAAATTCTTGACACCCCCCAACCACCGCTCCTGGAGTACTGGGGTTAGAGATGTGCACCACCATGCCAGGCTCTGGGTCATACCTTTCTAGGGTTCCATTTTGTAATAGAAATATTTTGGCTGTTCTGGAGTCATACAAATAATATATGTCAAAGTTTGTACCACAGCTTTACACTTTGTTTTGTTTTTAATATCCCTTGGTCTCTTGAAAAGTATCACTGTGAGTTATAGAATCTTTGTTCTGATAACATATGAAATATTGTAATTTCTCATTCTTGCTTCTGGACAGGCAACACCACACACATGCATGCATGCGCACTCTCTCTCTCTCTTTCTCTCTCTCTCTCTCACACACACACACACACACACACACCATACACACCGCTATGTGGACCTTAAAGATGAAAACAAAACTACAGCCCCTGCCCTCATATTGATCACAATGTGTGGAGGAAACCAAACCAACACACACCGTACTTGAAAGCCTCTTACAAAGCCAACTATTTTGAAACAACTCACAATCTGTGTGATAGATATTGGCCAAGTCACAGCCTCTCTAAAAGTCTCAGTTTTTCATCTCCTACACAGGGAGGCTGGTTTAGATCATTTCTACTTATTTCTTCTGAGTCTAAAACTGTTTTCTGGTTCTGTTATTCCGGGAGTAAGTGAGTACATGGTGGAGGAGGGACTCAAGCAGATGCAGGCGGAACGCGGCCTGGATGTGGCAGCGTCAGAGGCTTTTGAAGGAGCCCAGACCCTGAATCAGTGCAGAGGGAGCAGGGGTGACATTCCAGATAGGGAGCATGGCGTGTGCACGGGCGAGGCCAGGAAGCAGAGCAGTGGCAGACAGATTAGCAAGCCTCAAGAATGAGCTGGTGAGGGCTGGAGGAGCTGGGGAGGAAGTCGGAAAGGAAGGGGAGAAGGGGCAGTCCCCAGGGCTCAGCTGCCAAGCTGGGAAAGTGGGAGAGGAATAAGGGTGGAGAGAGACTCTCTCAGCCCCAGAGGCTGTGCCAAAGCCCATCAGGCCAAACTCCACCCAGGAGAGAAAGCAAGCTCCCCTTGCCAAGAGGCCCCACCCACCAGGGAAGGCCCATCCCACCCTCCCTCCTTCCCTCCCTCCCCACCCAATCCCAACCCCCACCCAAGGTAAGCCAGGACCCCTCCATCCAGAGCCTTATTCACAGCCAAAGGGACAGATGGGGACACTCCCACACCCTCCTGTAACAACAACGCAGCAGCAAAATAATAGCAGGACAATAATGACAGTATATACTACCCATCACTTACCCCTGATAAAGCCCCACAAAAGCAAATCCTTAGCGTGTGACTGTTCTGTTTACTAGAATCTGCTTCTGAGAGTTGCAAGTGATTTGCAAGATTGTGCAGGCTGACACCAGGCTGACATGGAATCTCACCTGGAGAGCCCAGTCAGATTCTGCCAGGTCCCCATATCAGCTAAGGCATGGTTAGCTTGGGGGCTCCCGGTCTAATGCACACCACCCCTCTTACCCATAAAGGAAACTGGGGATGCGAGGGGGAAATATGTTGCCGGAGATGACATAGTTAATTAGCCACGGGGCAGGCAGAGAACTCAGGACCCTGGCTTCTAGGTCAGTATTCCTTCCCCAGCCTAGCGGCCCAGCCCAGAGATACCTGTGCCAGCTGAGATTATGGTCAGGGAGGCAGCCACTGGGCCATGCTGTAATCATGAGTGAGAAGAAATTTGTCTGAGTTGCAAAATGCCTTTCCGCAGCCAGCTCACGATTAGTCGCTCCAGTAGGCCCCTGCAGGGATGCTACAGCCCTCTCCCTGGCCAGCTTGAGGTTCAGCCGTGCCAAATCTGCCAGCATGGTACCTGCTGTTGCCTTCCTGGCAACATCAGTTGGAGGGTGGGATCTCACTTTACTACAAATCACTCTGGTTCTTCTCTAAACACAGGTACATCTGGCCCCGGAGTCTCCAAGAAAGACCACGGAGAAGGTTCCAGCCTGAGCATGAGGCCCCTCTCCCGGAAAAGGAAAGCCTTTCAGGGTGTGTTTGGCCTCTGCCCCATCTTTTAGGGTGTGAAGGCCTCTGGGAGAGGAGTGGAAGGGTAGACGGGGATTGACCTAGAAGGCAAGAGGGGTGTCTTCGTGCATACCTTGAGATATTCTATCTATACAAGATCCTGCCACTGTCCTTTCTACCTGCTCTCATTTACTAAGCACCTACTCCATGCTGCTCCCTGGGCCATGTCCTTGAGCACAGAGGGGAAAGTAGCATAGCCACTTCCACACTTATGGTTTCCTGGGGCACAGTGAGGAAAAGGACGGACACAGAAACTGACAAGAGACGCCAACAGCAGAGGAGGTGGTGGCTCAGGGAGTCAGCAACGGTCCCATTGGAAGGGGCCTGGCAAGTCAGCAGGCCCAGGGCTGGGGCAAGTGTTTGCCTTCACTGCCCACTCTGTCCTGGGTATCTGAGGAAGCCTGGAACAGTGATTCTAGAAGTCAGTCCCATCATATCTCTCTCCAAGTGGCCAGGGGTAGGAGGCCAGATGCGGCAGAGAGACAAGGTGCACACCAAGCCTCCCCTTTGCAGTCCCTGAGGCCTGGGCTGGAGGGCATTCTTCCTGAGCTTTCAGGAGGTCATTTAAAGATGGGGTAGGTATGCTGGGGAGAAGGCTGAGGCAAGGGGAGGGAAAGTTCAAACCCGGCCTGAGTAACTTAGGGAGACCCAGTCTCAAAATAGAAAGATAAAAAGGATGGGGGTACAGAGCACCCTCGGGTTTGGTCCCCAGTACCACAAAATAAATGAAGGATGATGCACAAAGGAATGGACAAGGGCAGTGATGTGGCCCCGTGTCTAGAGCAAGGGCAGGAGTCAGGCTGCTCAGGGTGAAGGTTATGGCGTCCCCGCCGGGTGAATGGAAGCACATTATTTAACTTGGAGGAGGCCTGGTTTCCTCATCTGCCAAGGAGGGCATAAAGTGCCTGTCTGCCATATTAGGCTATTGGGAGAGTTGCAGGGATCAGGACGTGCAGTGCTTAGCATAGTGCCTGACACACACTGCGTTCCGTCAGGGATAGAACTCTAGTGTCAACATCAGGAAGAGAAGAAAGAAAGCGTCCTGCCTCTTCTGTCTCTCCACGTCTGTAGCTCTCTATGAACTACTGTCAGTCTCCAAACAAGCACTGGCCTAACTAATGCGAGTGAATCCAGTGGAGGCTACAATCTAAGCTGATCCTTCTAGAGCATGCAGGGGAGTTGGCCAGGGTGTGGAAATAGAAAAACAGGTACAACCTCCTGTCGCCTCCTGAGATACTCAGGTGCTGGCTTGGAGGTGAGCGGAGCCTGGACAAGTCTGCAGGCAACACCATAGGAACTGCAGAAAGGGTCGGCCTCCTCTCCCAAATCCCGGTACTGCACATCTGGAGTGATCTGCACATCTGGCTACATCCCTAGGGCAGTGGACACAGCTGCTGACATTGGAGGGAGGAGAGAGCCAGCTCCTCAGCAAGGCCTGGGGGGCTATAAATAACTAGCAAAGAGGATCAGGGGGATGAGGTTGACCTTTGGGGGACCGGAGTTACAGGAGACTTCCCCCTCCCCCCTTGGGTCCATAGCCAGAGTTTTAGCAAAACAGGAAGAGGCAGTGGCAGCTGCTGGGAAAGTAGGAGTGGCTCTCCTTCCCCCACTTGCCCGGGGCCTTCGGATTTCAGCCAGGACCTGGGAGAGGTGGAGTCAGCTAGGCATGGAGAGGGCGGGGCAGGCCCATGCAGACTGGGCTCAGGCTCTGCTCCAGTGCCCTCCCCGGGCTAGGCTGGGGTGCAGGAAGAGGGAGATGAGACAGAGAAGCCCAGTGGGGTGTGCTTGCTGTCCCCTGTCCTGCTTGTTTGCTTTCTGTGCCCTCAGTAGACCAGCAGGAAGGTTATGCATTAGAAATGGAGCACAAAATGTGCCTGAGTCCAGGCAGTGCATCTGGAGGCCCAGGGTCAAGGTGAGCTCACCTCCTCTCCCACCCATGCTCTGCCTGCAGTGGGGCTGAGTGTAAGCCCTGGGGGTGGGTGAAGGACTTTAGACAGGACGAAGGGCGCCTCTGGTCTTCTGGAGGGTCCCAGGCCAGCCCAGGGAAATATTGGAAACTCTCCTATGAGCTGTTGATGTGAGGCCATCCAGGGGTCTGAGTGGTCCTCAGTGACTCTTTTCCCAAATGGATGAGGCATCTGTAGGACTCCCAGCTCAGAGGGCTGCATGAACCAAGGCTTGAAGGAATTATCCAGAGAGGCCTGTGTTGCTCTCTTTTGCCTAGACGAGATTGGCCACCCAGGGTCTGGAGACATCTGGTTGGCAGTGTGGCCAGTAGGCCCACATCTCCAGGGAGGTCTGTGCCCGCATCTGCCTTGCCTGTCTTTGCCCCCTCCGCCTGCAGGCCTGTATTTCGCCTGCCTGCAGGGCCTACACCAGCACTGTTGACTAGGAGACACGTGTCTGGGCTCCAGTTTTCCGGTCTCCACGCCAAACGCGTACAAACAAATACAGGAGAGTAATTTTAATAATATATTAACCTAATGCATCTAAAATATCATTTTGGAGGCAATCAAAATAAAAAACTATTAAGATATTTTTCCTTCTTCATACTAAGTCTTTAAAATCCAGTGTGTTGTGTTTGTTTACGCTTATACATACAGCCCACTTCAATTCTAATTAACCACATTTCAAGTGCTCAGTCACTGCACATGGCCTGGGGACTTGCACAGGATTAGAGGATTCTAGCTTTACCCCTTCCTTTCCCCTTCTTGATAGACTGAAGAGGCTCCAGAGGTAGAGGAGGAAGGCGGTGAAGTCATTGTCAAGGATAGATTTGCTCTAGGAGGATGGCTACCCATCTGTCTGTCAAGCATCTACCTCTTTCTCTCTTTTTTTTTTTTTTTTTTTTTTTTGAGGTAAGGTCTCACTATGCAGTTCAGGTTGGCCTCAAGCTTTCGGTGATCCTCATGCCTCTGTCTACCAAGTGCTGGGATGATAGGTGTGCAGCACCACACCAGGGTTGGAATCAGTTCTTATAAATAGGCAAGCAAGGAAACTGAGTCCCAGAGAAGCATCTTGGCTCACAGCTGGACTCCTCTCCTTCCCAGGCCTCTGCCTCTGAGCTGAAGGCCGATGGAATCCTGTTTCTTCTTCACATGTGCTGGCCCCTGCCTGCCTCCATCCCCTCCTCCAAACAAGCCCAGGCCCAAAGCGATTCAGATAGCAGAGTGAGGGGATATGGGAGGAGAAGCGAATCTGGAGGGAACTGCAGAAGCCAGCGCAGGGCAGGTGAATTCTGAGGTGTGGTGGGACAACTGGACGAGTGGAATGGGCAGTTGCTCCCTGGAGTTGTGAAGAAGAGGGATGAGCAAATACGGACCTGGAGATCTCAGCGAGGGGTGAACACAACTGTTGGTGGGCAAGAGCACGAGAGCAGGAGGGAAGAGGACAGGAACGGAGCGGAGTGGGAGGGACAAGCGCTCTGAGTAGGAGCCTGAGAGAGCAAGTGTGGCTGGAGAAAGGGACTGAGAGGGAGCAGGCAGAGCTTCAGGGACGCAAGGCTGGGTCAAAACCCAGAGTGGGAGGGACATCAAAGAGAGACCTGCACTCAGTGGAGCTGATGAGGTCTGAGATCACCCTTGCAGAGAGGGCACACACATTATGGGAAGCACTAGAGCATCGGTAGACTAAGTTCAAAGCACAAAAAGAGACTCTTCAGGGAAGGAGGAAATGCAGCTACTAAGAAAAGTTAGGGGGAGGCTGCACCTGCAGGTAAGCAAAGTGTCGCCAGTTAAAGTGAGGTTGGGTGCAGGGCCTGGAATCCCAGCTGCTAGGGACGCAGAGGCAGGAGTATTGTAAATTTGAGGCCAGCCTGGGCAAGCTAGCAAGACCCTAACTCAAACCAGGAATAAAAAAGGATGGGAAGGTAGCTCAGTGGTACAGTGGCCTTGGGTTCAATCCCCAGTATCATAATAAAATAAATACGATACAATAAAATAAGAACACCGAAGTGAAGATAGATGCTGTTTTCAGGCACCAGCGACTGTGTGGTGGTGTGTGTGCTGTCAGTGGCGGCAGAACCTCCTCTGAGGTCACCTTGGCCACATGCGATAAGAGCTATAAACTATTTTGACCCCTTTTGCTCAGGAGCCGCACCCAGTGTCCTCTGAGCTAGGTTTCTGTGTTTGAGAGTCCAGGATGGGGGCAGAATATCTGCATAACGACATCTACCACCGCACTGTTTGTAATGTGGAAAATTAGAGACACCATGAACACCTACAACTGGAAAGTTGTAAATGATGGTATTTCCACTTAAGAGAAAAACATGAAGCGGAGAAAAGATGTTCCTGAGTGTGGCATAGCATCACAGGATAACAGAGATCTGTGCATACCTTATGATGGTGCCTGTCGTGGTTTGGGGCTTTGCAAGGAACAATACAATACAGGACACATATTTTGTAAGATTATTTATAATAGTCACCCAAAGAATCATATGCAAAGAGTGCAGGAAATCTGTCCACACACTAAGGACCAAAGGATACAGCTGAGGGCCTGGATTCCAGTAATGTTTGCATGAGTCCAGCTGAAGATGAGAGCTCGTAACAGTGCCTCCCATGAGTCCACCTGGAGGCCTCGATTCCACACACCTCACGCAGGCCTGTTTCACAGATCTGTGCTGGGAAGGCCCAAAAGTCAGTGGTAGAAGCTAGAAAGTCTGTGTAGCAGGATGAAGGAGCTGTGCTAGCAGGCTGAGGGATCTGCACTGGAGCCAGGAAGCAATGCTCAAAGTAAGAAGCACAGCTCTCCTGAAAAGTAGCACAGCCATCCTCAGCAACAGTGAGGTCCTGAGCTCCTCCAATGATGAGGAAAGCTGAGTCCCCATCAGGAAAGCCAGTATATCAAGCTTCTCCAGGAGACTGAATAGTGCACCAGCTTCCCCTCCAAAGCCAGGAAGGGATGCTCAAAGTAAGGATCAGAGAGCCCCCAAAGTGAACTAAAGCCATTCTCAGCAATGAGATCCTGAGCTCCTCCTCCAACTAAAATATCCAAGTTCATCAGGAGAGCCAGCATGACAAGGTCCTCCAGCAGAATAGCCTGAGAACCATCAGCTCCCTAACAGCTTCTCAAAAGCTTCCAACAGGCTCTGCCAGCTCCCAGCAACCTCAGCGCCTCTTCCTCCCCAGTTCTGCTTCTTATGCTACTTGCAGCAATCCTCAGGTGAGCCTCCTGCACCCAGCACCACGCTGATTCAGTTCAGCTGGGTTTTACGAGCTGACCACCAGTTGTCATCCACAACAATGCCTGTGTTAAAAGCTATTACAAAGAGAAGGAAAGATGGAGGGGAAATGTGCACACAGCTCATGTGTGCATGCGTGTGTGTGTGTGTGTGTGTGTGTGTGTGCACATGCTTGTGCATGCATGTTTTTCTTATCATTTAACAACTGCCAACATGGTGCAGAATGGTGGTAGCAGGGGTGGGGGCTGACCTGAAGCCTCGATTTGGCCAGGAGGAGGTCCTTGACAACCTTGCAGAGGCCACGAGCCCCTTTCCCAGCGGGTCTATTTGCTGAGCTCAGAGTGCGTGCCATGCTGCTCTGGACTTACGGAAGAAAGTCTGTGGCAAAGGGCAGTGGCCAGGCTATCGCTCCAGATTCCCTGCACAGGGTCCAGGTCGTCTGTCCACAGGGGCCCTGGAATTCTGTTGTTCCCTCTGCTACTGCCGGGGACAAGCCCAGGGCCTGAAGTTGGAGGGGCAGAGTGAAGGAAGTTGAGACCAGGGTCTGTGTCTATATCGCAGCCACCCAAGGCTAGGGAAGGCGGGGGATTCACGGGGAGCTGAGGGATGCGAGGGCCTGTGGCTGTGGGGGAAGGGCTGCTAGGCTGCGGTCGGCCACCTGCTGTTCCACGTCACCCTGAAGGTGACAGGAGATGTGAGCGGGCCATCACCTCCGCTGCCCCCCACAGGAACTCTACCTGGGCCCCACCTACGTGCTCCATCCGGCCCGGGGAGACCTCCAGCTCCTCCCTCTCTTCCTACAAAGGCAAACGGGGGCCTTGAGGTAACACAACTTTACTTCTGCCGTCATTGTCACATCATTTGCCTATGATTCATTTATTATCAAGAGATATTAAAACTTTCAGCTGCGGCTCCCAGACACCCACAGTCCTTGCTCCCCTTGTCCTATGTTCCAGGCTCCTCTTCCTGTGATACGTTGCCCAGGTCCCAGCTGTCCTGTCTCTGCCATCAGCCCCTGGGACAACTCCCAGCACTACCCCCTCCCTCAGTGGCCCCTGTGGCCTCCAGTGGGGGCTGGGCAGAGGGCCTTGGGCTGGTCCAGGTGGCATCCACCCACTGCCCAGCCCAGACCCTGGCCAAAAAAGGCTGTGCTGGGAAGGCCTGGGCCTTCAGGCTTGAGATGACCTCACACAAGCAGGAAGCCCCGGAAAAGGGGAGGAAGCCCCAGCCCCAGCGACTGTGTCTTCCTAAGACCCCCCCCCACACACACACACACTTCACTGGGCCGGATTTTTCTCATATCTCGAGGCCCAGTCCCAGGTCCCGCCCCCATCACTGTTTCTGGCTTGGCCCTGGGGTACAGAGCTTCCACTGCACATGTGTGCGTGTCCTGGAGTAGGAAGGGTCGTCTCTTGCCCCTCCTTCTCCAGGAGGACTCCTTTGGGTCCCCTCTGATCCTCCAGGGTCTATGCTGGGGAGTCAGAGGAGGGGCGGCAGAGGAGGAAGAGGGCGAGGGGCCAGGAGGGCTGCTGGGAGTGAGGGGAGCCTCTGTGGTTGGGTTATCTGATGTGGAAGCCAGGTGTGCACTTCAGGCTCTGGCTCTGGGGCTCCAGAGAGGGGAAGGAGCAGCCCAAGACAGAAGACATTGCAGAAGCTGCCTGGAAACGTGGGTGCGGCAGAGGTGTGAAGATCCACAAAAGCGGACGAGACCCCAGCCCCTCCCACCATGATCTGCTGTCAGAGGCCGGGATCCTCCTGGCTGTGCCTCGTTGTTGGTCTTCTAGGTCTTGGCCGCACCGCACTCTCCCAGAGAGACACACAGCCTCCTCTTTACCCATCCAGCAAAGGGAGGGCTGGCCACAGGCTTGTGGCAGTGGGAGCACGGTCCAGGCTTGGCTTATCCCAGAATCAGAGCAGTTGGAGACAGTTGTGGGTCTGTAATCTCGGTTGGAGGTTGATGGGTGGAGGAGGCTTTGCGGGAGGTGATAATGCAGCTGAGAGAGTGTGCCTGGGCTAGACACCCCTCAGCCAGCTTTCCACCACCAGGTCCTCCCGCCTTCACAGAGTCCGCCCCTGCCCAGCCCTGAAGCTAGGGGTGAGGGTCAGCAGGGGCGGGGACACCACAGACCGGGCCTACTCGAGGTGCCAACTTGGCCCTGAACAAGAGGGGTCAGCCCACCTATGACTTCCAGCTCCCACTGCCTCCAACCTGGCTGGGGGAGTGTGTGGAGGTCAGGTCTGGCTGTAAGGAGAGCATGTCTGGGGAGGTGAGAGTCCCCGGAGGATAGTGAGCACATGATGACAAAGGCTGATGTTTACTGGCCACCTAACAACGGGCCCAGCGCAATTCTAAATGCTGCATATTGGTTCACTTAGGCCTCTCAGTCCCCTTGAAGAAGTATCATTCTTCGCTTGGCTTACAGAGGAGACACAGGAGAGTGCAGCTGAGAGCCCAGCTTTGTCTCCTGCTCCTGCCTGGAGCTGCTCCTGCTGCTCATAACTGCCGCCCTCGGCAAGGCCCTGCCAGGTGGTACGCTAGAAGCCTTCCTTCCTGCCATCTTTACAAAGACCCTGCCATTCATGGATGAGGAAATGGGCCCAGGGACGTCAAGCCTTTCCCTCAAGGTTGCCCAGCCAGTGAGAGACACTACCAGGGCTCGGAGTGACCTGTTCTTGCGTGCACATCCTTATTCACCGATGGGTTGCTCTGCTCAGGGCTGGGGAGGGGGTGGAGAGGCAGGTGGGAGAGCGATGGCTCTCAGTCTGCGAGCAGAGCCTAGCCCTGTGCTGGGCGGCGATAGGAGGGGTTGTGGTTGGTATTTGCTGAGTGAATGAACAAACAACGAAACGAACGATGAACAGTCATCTTCAGGGTGAAGGGCTGCAGAAGCCGCCGATATCCTGCCCACCACCCTCCCCAGCCACTCCGCCACCTCAAGTCCTTCCTGTCAACAAAGCGAAGGCAGGGAGCTTCTTGGGGTGGGGTCCCTATCAGGGAGGAAGTGTCCTCCTGTGCCCTTTATCATTTCTCCCCTGTCCCCGTTTTATCACCCACGGCTGCTTCAGAATCCATCCTCCTAGTGCCCTGGGGCTCCTGGGGAGGAGAGCGTAAAAAGAATTTAAATCAGTGGGAGCGGGCGGGAGAAGCGCAGGGAGCAGGGAGGGCAGCGCCACTCTTCCCTGTATCCACCCCTGGGGCTTACAGGCCTTGCCACACCAAGCCTTTTCTCATAGTCTATGGCCAGCTCAGCTGAGTGCATGGCTGCCCTGCAGGAGCAGGAGAAATGGGAGCCAGGAACTAGGCCGGGAAGCTTGTTCTGCCACAGATGTTCACAGCTGTCTGCAGGTGGCTCAGTTAGGAAGATTTGGTCAAGGTGGCACTGGCCTTTGCGGAGGCCTGGGTCACCCTGAGTGCAAGCAAGAAGGGCAGAGGCGAGGCTCCACAGTGTCGGCAATGTGGGCTTTGCCCGTCCCTGCCAAGGTCTGGATGCCTGGGGTCCAACCAGAGCATCTCTCTGTCCTATTTCTTCAGCAACCTCTGGGAGGCTGTGCCTGTCTTCCAGAGTCCAGCTCAGATGGAATTTACAGAACAATCTACCTTGGAATTTGATGCTTGATCTCCCCCTACCTGCATCCTCTAGATCAGATAATTTTAAATCCCTGGCCCTGGGCTCTGACCTGGTGTAATTCTACAGGAATTTGTCCAGACTTGGGATGAGACTGATCCTGAGAAGCACAGACAAGTTCCTGACATTCCTGGGGGTAACGCAGTCTTCTCAATTACTTCCTCCACGTGAGACCCGACCTCTCACTACCCACCCCATTCCTTAGTACCAGTGGGGTCCTCGACTCTGAACTGAAGGTTTTCTGGAAAATGTGCTAAAGTCAGACTGTGGAAGGGTTAGTCTTTGGCTCTGTCTCCATCAACTCTGGCTAAGAATAGAGCAACAGAGATGAGGTAGATGTTTTAGGAAGGGGGTTAGCCCACATGCTCTGAGGCCTCATGGACTTACCTTCTCAGTTTCCAAAGTTCAACACAAGGATTTACTTTACTTTTATTTTATTTTATTCTAGTTTAGTTTAGTTTAGTTGTGCAGTACTGGGTATTGAACACAGACTTTTCACACTGAGCTACTCCACCAGGCTTTTATTTTATTTTTTGAGACAGGGTTTCACTAAGTTACTAAGTTGCCCAGGCTGGCTAAAACTTGTGATCCTCTCGCCTCAGTTTCTCAGAGTGCTGGGATTATAGGCAGGCACTGTTGTACTCAGCTCTGGCAGAAACTTTTTTTTAAAAAATTTAATATTTGTTGTGAAGACTGGATCTAGATGCTTATGGAACTGGGTGTGCATCCCGTTGGATCCATCCATCCATCCGTGTCCGCAGCCCCGTCTGTGGAATGCCTACTTCGTTCCAGTCTGGTAAACACAACTTACATTGCTATATTAGGTTGAGAGCATCACGCTACCCACACGGGGTAGTGGGGAGGTACAGGGTCAGAGGAGAATTCGGGAAAGACATATGCCTGAGTTGGAAATATAAGGATCAGTAGGGGCTTGTGTTACTGGGGAGACTGATGGCTATGGGGCAGGCGAGGGTGTTTCAGGCCAAGGAGCTGTTGCTTAGAAAGGTACATAGCGTGGGTTTCAGAGCACAGTTTGCAAGATCAAAGTATTTTCCACCTCTTTCCATAATATTCTTGAGATATTTTCTGCCTCTGTGTGTGTGTGTGTGTGTGTGTGTGTGTGTGTGAGAGAGAGAGAGAGAGAGAGAGAGAGAGAGAGAGCGAGCGAGAGAATGAGCTGGGATTAAACCCAAGGCCTCACCTATTCAAGGGAAGCACTCTACCGTAGAGCTACACTCCCTGACCTTATTTTCCTACACCATTCTCATCCTCACAAAGTTTGGAGGTTTCCAGAGGCTCCTTGAGGACGTTGAATGCAGAAGCCAGGATGAGAATCTCACTGCTTTCGATCGTACCATACAATAAAGAAAGAGATTCACAAAACAATATCCTCTGTCAATAAGTGAGCTCTGCTTCAGAGAATAGTTATGTTAGTAGAAATTGTGTTACTGTTTACTTCATATAGATTTATTGTCATTATTTCATTTTTTATAATTTTTTAAAATTCATTTTTTGGTTTTAAAAATTTATTTAATTTTACTGGTACAGAGGGCGTTTGGGTCTGTACATGGTACAACTTCCCTCCTCCTTCCCCCACTCCCCTACCTTCTCCCCAACCCCCCCCCAGTCACAAAAGCTTTGTTTCTGTTTCTGCCTTCTATTTATCCTTTTCTCTTCCTTCCTTTCCCCCTCTTCCTCCTCGCTTATTCTTCTTAACAAATATGTTTTATAAATGTCTATTTTTATTTTAATATGCTAAACATTGTTAGATGTTACTTATTTAAATCCAAGTTCTTTGGGGTCATTAATTTTTATTATCTTTATTTTTGTGGTACTGGAGGTTGAACCCAGGGCCTTCACATTGAGCTACGTCCCCAGTTCTTTATAAGTTTTTAAACAGAGTCCAAGTCACTAAATTGCCCAGCCTGGGCTTGAATTTGTAATCCTCCTGCCTCAGGCTCCTAGAGTGCTGAGATTATTGGAGTGACCCAGCATTGCCTGGCGGTGGGGTCCTTACTTTTAGGAGAGGAAAGGGTCTGGGCACAGTGACACATGCCTTTAATCCCAGCACTCTGGGAGCCTGAGACAGGAGGGTCATACAGTTGAGCCCAGCCTGGGCACCTAAATGAGTTAGCTTGACCCTGTCTCAAAATAAAAAGGACTGGAGATGAAGGTCAGTGTGAAAGCCCTGGGTTCAGTCTCCAGTAACAGACAGACAAACAGAGACAGACATACACACACTGGAACACAGAAAGCGGAAGGGGTCTGAGAAGTGAAACATTTGAGGACTGGCAGTCTGGGAGGTGCATGTTCCCAGGTGGGGACAGGTGGAACTGACGGTGGCTTGAGCTTCAACCCTTGGAGTGGGGGCCAGAATTTGGAGGGATCCCGATGGGGTTTCTACTGCACCCCAGAGGCAGGGTTGTGCTAAATGCTGAGATTAAAAGTCAAAAGTGATGACCCAACAGATACACAGAGCAAACCTGATCTTGGAATTTGCACTGATTCTCCTTTCTCTGGGCCAAGGCCAGCCCTTACCAGAGAACACCAACACTAATTATGGGCCAGGGTCACGCAGGCGGTGAAGTCCAGGCTGGGGAGGGCATTATTTATTTATTTAGGACTGCTGTCTTGGTTACTTTTTTCGTTGCTGAGACAAAATACCCAACACCCAAAATGAAGGAAGGAAAGGTTTATTTAGCTTATAGTTTGTGGAGGTTTCAGTCCATACTTAGCTGTTTCAGAGGCAGAGTGGCACATGACAGAGGGCGAAACTGTTCAGGGCAGCAAACAACCAGCAAATGCGTGGAATTGCAGGCAAGCAGCCTCTTTCTCTCCTCTACCTTGTAAACAGCGTGCCCCCACCCAGGGGGCGTGTAGCTCTCACACAGTCTCCATGCCCTCCTCTTCCACAGGCCCAGGATGTATATACAAAGTAAGCACCCTGGCTTCCTACTGAATCATATAGTTAACCTTTTAAACTTCCCAAATTAACACA
>PVLD010010815.1:0-68787 GCA_004027595.1 Dinomys branickii | reverse complement strand
TTCTATGTTCTCTATAATTCTGTATTTCCTCAGTCGTTTTTGTATTAGCAGAAATGAAGATAACTTTATATTATACAGCATCCAGTGCAAATTCCCTACTATCTTATCTATAATTTGGTATTTCCTTTAATGTTTTTGTGTTAACTAATGTGAAGATAACTATGTAATACAACATCTAGTTCTAATTCCCTACTATATTTTGTATAACTTTGTATTTTCTGTATTGTTTATGGCTTTTCTGGTTCATAAAAAAAAAAAAAAAGAAAAGATTAATCAATACTGCTATCACTGCCAGGCGTGGTGGTGCACACCTGTAATGCCGGCCCTTGAGAGGCTGAGGCAGGAGGATCCTTGCCAGTTGAAGGCCAGCCTGGGCTACAAAGTGAGTTCAAGACCATCTTAAACTGCAGAGTGAGACCCTTTCTCAAAATCACCAAAGGAAATAAAATGCCATCACCAAAGTGACTGATACATAGATTTGACAAAGATTTAAAGCAGCCATGATAAAAATGGTTTTCTATGAGCAATGATGAACATGCTTGAAACAAAAATGTGGAAGGTCTTAGCAAAAATAGAGAACATAAAAGAACCAAATGAAAATTTTGGAACTTAAAAATATAATAACAAAAAGCTCCGTGGATGAGCTCAATGGCAGAATGGAAGAGACAGAGGAAAAGATCAGTGAAATAGACAGAACAACAGAAATCAATGAATCCAAACAAAAGAGAGAAAATAAACTGCAAAGAAAAATGAACAGAACCTTAGGGAGCTGTGGGGGCCCAATTTTTCACATCTTTACTACCATTTTTGGCTATAGCCCTCCTAGTAGCTGTGAAATAGTACCCCTCTGTGGTTGTGACTTGCATTTCCCTAGTAACTAATTATACTGAGCATCTTTTCATGTTCTTGTTGGCTATTTGTATATCTTCTCGGAGAAATGTCTATTCATTGTCAAACTGATTTTTGACATAGATGTACAAACAGTTCATTCGACAAAGAATAGCTTTATCAACCAATGGTGCTGGAACAAGTGAACATCTATAGATAAAAATCAAACAAAACACCTAACAACTTGATCTAAGGTTCACACCTTATACGAAAAAGAAATCAAAGTAGGTCATGATTCACCGTAAAAGCTGAAACTATAAACTTAAAAAAAAAAGAGAAAATCTTAGGGATTTAGAGCTATGCAAAGAGTTTTTAAACTTGACACCAAAAGTATGATCCATAAAAGGAAAAACTGATAAACTAGACTTCATTTAAATTCAAAGCTTTTGCTCTGTGGAAGACCCTTTCATGAAGATAAAGACAAGCTACAGACCAAGAGAAACATATCCAACAAAGGACTAGTATTTAGTTTATATATTATTACATATATAATACATAGCATATGTTATATATGTTATAGCCCATAGATGTGTACATATTCTCAAAACTCAACAGTAAAAATATCTAATTAGAAAATTGGAAAAATACATGACTATACATCACCAAAGACAATACATGGATGGAAAATAAGCACATGAAAAGATGTTTAACACAGTTATCCATTAGGGAAGTACAAATAAAAGGCACAGTAAAGTAGCACTGTTTACCAGAATAGCTAAAATAAGTTGACATCACCAAATTCTGGTGAGAATAAGGAGAAACTAGACCATCGACTTATTGTTCCTTGAAGTATAAAATTGTACAGCCAGTCTGAAAAACAGCTTGGCAGTTTATTTACTAGCTTATCATACTAATTAGCAATTGCAATCCTGGGCCTTTAGTTCAAAGAAATTAAGTCACACAAATACCTGGACATGAACATTTGTATTAGTTTTATGTATAATAGCCAATAACAACTCAACTAACTGACTAAACAAACTGGTGTGCCTGAAGCACATAACACTACTAAGTATTAAAAAAGGAACCAGCTAACAATACCCACAATCTGAATGAATCTCCCAAGAACTATGCTGTTTCGAAAAAGCCAATCCCAAAAGGTTATTATATGATTTAATTTGTTTAATATTCTTGAGATAAAAATAATAAAATATAATAAAAATAAAGGACAGATTAATGGTTGTCGGGGTTAATGAGGAAGCAGAACCGGGAGGGGACTGCGTGGCTATGAGCAGCAGTATGAGGAATACTCATGGGGATAGAAAGTCCATTACCTGATGACCACATGTCACTTTTCTAGTTATAATGCTGTGGTGTAACTTTATAACATGTTATTGGATCATACTATAGAGTATGTGTTGTTTCTTATAACTGTATGTTAATCTATAATCATCCCAAAATAAAAAAGTTTAATTTATTGTTGTGTACCGGGGATCGAACTCAGGACCTTGTGCTTGCAAGACAGGCACTTAATCCACTGAGCTATATCCCCAGCCCTAAAAAGTTTAATTTAAGAAAATGAAGCTCAACCAATATTAATAATTTAAGAATACACAGTGTATTATTCTTTAAACATTCCATTTTCTTGACTGAAACAGATAAATGTCTTGCTTACTTGTAAATAAACCGATTACTCCGGCTTGACATAAGCTATGTTAAATTGAAATACCTGGGGAAACTTGAGTAACAGTGATAGAAGCATCCCTTGCCAAACTTCTGCACTGCTAATACTCTTTCCAAATAGAGACTTTTCCATCTATTTTCATAAAAGTGGAAAATTCCTTTCTCATTTGTTTTGGATACTAAATTTTAAAAAAACATTTTACTTATTTTAGTTAATTTTAGTAATATGAAGATGACCTTTAAACTCAGTTCCATCTCAAAAACCTTTGTCATGATTTGTGAGCCAAAAATGTCCAAAGATAATGATAACTTAAAAACTACTATGTAGGGTCTGGGAGAGTAACTCAGTGACAAAGCAAATGCTTAGCAGGGATGAAGCCTTGGGTTCAGTCTCAGTAGTGTGGGGGGAAAAGAAAGGAAAAAAGGAAGGAAGGGAGGGGGAAAAAACCCATTACATAAAATTCATAAGGAATTGCCAGGTGTGGTGGCTCATGCTTGTAATCCCAACACTTGGGAGGCTGAGGCAGGAGGATCTCCATGAGTTTGAGGGAGGCTGGACCACATTGTGAGTTCAAAGCTGGCTTGACAAGATAGCAAGAATCTGTCTCAAGAAAAAATTATATATAATATGCAAATAACTTTTCCTTTTACTTTCCTCACATGGCGCGATGTTCTCAAAGTTAATCCAGCTCTCCTAGATCAAAATTCTAACATAAGTAACTATTCTTTTCAAGCATTTTTTATTTTATTTATTAAAACAGTATCACAAAAAAAAACAGTATCACATATTTGAAAAGTATCATATGTTGTATGAATATTATTAAATGGTATTTTGTGTTATGTATAAATTTAATACTATTTATAGTAAATTTTCCAAACCCGTATGAACTTCAAATGGAAAGGTGTCTGATAACATGTTACAGAGTTCAATGTCTGAAAAATTATTCTGAGCAATATATTAAAACAAAATGTAGCTAGATATACCTGCCAATATGCAAAAATATACTTTTTCTCTGCTGTCACCATTTTTTATTAGTGCACGTTGCGGCACGCAGTGCTCACACTGTTACGGAGAGTCGGTGCATACACCTACCACGTCTTAATTCCTCCTCTCCTCCCCTTCCCCCCTCCCTCCCCCTCCTGTTTGAGAAAGATCTATTATTTACCTGTGTTTCTCTCTTTATTATTTTGGGTTTCTCATATAGGAGCCATTATCAAGAAGTCAAATCATGAAAAATGCTGATGAGGCTGTGGAGAAAACGGAGCCATCCCACACTGTAATGTGAACTAGTATAACCGCTATGTAAATCAGTATGGAGAGTCCTCAAAAACTTAAAACCAGAAATTCCGTGAGATCTAGCCATGCCCCTTGAGGTGTCTCCACAAAAGTATTAAAGACATCATATTGCAGGGCACAGGCACACCCATGTTTATAGGAGCTATATAGCTAATAGCTAAATCTTGGAAGCAGCTTATATGTCTATCAACAGATAAATGAATAGAAATGTTTATTCTATGAAGCAAATTGAATAATTACTAAGACAAACATATGGAAAAAAGTATATTTAATAAATAAGCTACCAAAAAAGAATGATTTTGTTTTCATAGGTGGTCATAGCATGAGCTTGACTCTTTAGAATTTAAAAGAACAAGAATAAGATATTTCCCCAATAGTGTGGAATTCCAACCTACTATTCACCCGCTTTGCCCAAATGTTAAAGTCTTACATCACCATAGTACATTATTGAATTTAGGAAGTTGATATTTATAAAATATTAACAAAATGAGATGTCTTAGTGTTTTCAGTTTATATATGCACTTATTTTGACTGTGGAGTATCATGAAATTTTATTTTATTTATATATATATATATATATATATATATGAATTATTACCAGTTAGATGACATTTGAAGCTACAGTGTTAAGTGAGATCCCCCCACAGGGAATTTAGAGTGACAGAAAAATGGGCTGAGATCAGAACCCTGGTAAATATGATTAAGGAATGGATCAAGGAAAGGAGCATTGAATGAAAAACAAGAAAAAATGGTCAGTGGGGTGGTAGGAAATTTTTATATAACTGAAGAGAAAAAAATGTACCTTACTGATCAGTCATATTTATGGCCTCAAATTTTTTCCACTGCTGTTACCATGAATTCACTCAACAAATATTTCTAAAAATCTACTCAAGCTGAGCTCTTCCAGAGAAACAAAAATAGATAAGATTTGATTGCTACTGCCTAAAAAGCTTTCAGTTTAATAGTGGAGATAGATTTCTGTACAATACTTTAGCTTAGACTGAGAGAATTAAAAGGTGCTAGTTAAGAGAAAAGAATACCAGGAAAAGGAAACATTTTTGGTGTCTCAGTTACCACAAGTTAAAAGAAGAAAGTAAGGAGGTTCAGTCCAGAGTCAGCTGGCTCCAAGGCAGGGCGGCAAGGCAGAGGGGCATCGCAGAGAGCAGAAACATCTCAGGGCAGGAACCAGCACGCTGCGCGCAGCAGCAATAAGCAACAAGTCTGCCTTCCCTCTCTCCCTTTCTTTATATTCCATCCAGGCTATAAGCCTGCTGACTGGTACACCCACATCCAGGGTGGGGCTCCCACTATCTACCCCCAGAACTATGACAAACCCATGCAGTTACCATATGCTCTAGATCCCAAAGTCTAGAAAGCCCTGTCTGTGGGTTCACGAAGCTTTGGGCAGACATCTAGACACAAGCCATAACACGGACTAAAGGAAAGAGATTCATTTTTCTAAGGCTGAAAATAAACAACGGTAAACAAAGCATGGATCAGTTGGAGACAGGGTTAGAGGGGTAAGGGCTAGATTTCTCAGGGCCCTGACGACTTTAGTAAGCTCTATAGATTTTATTTTATGTGCCACAGGAAGCTACTAAAAGGTGTTAAGCACTGACATGCTTACAGTATTCAAAGGGTAATTTGGGTTGCATGTAAAAAATGTACTAGAGGGGGAAGCATAGATGGGTAAGAGATAAAGAAGATGGTGTCTTTGATTAAGGCATCAGCAACATAAAGAAAAAGAAATGATATTTAGATATATACAGTTGGAACTAGTCTCTCTTTTTCTGTTCTGCACTGCTGGGCCCATTAATATGCAGACTTTGGTCTCATTCTTGAGCTAACCTGATGGACATAAGAAATTCAATTGTTTTTTACCCCAAATGATGGGATAATGGGGATGTGATGGCTCAGACCTGATCTACTGTACTTCCCACAACCTAATCTGACCTAGGAGTCCTGATGCTCACAACTGTAGGATGTGATTCCTTCCTCAATGCCTTACTCCTCTTTTGTGCTCTGAATCTCTTACCATGTGAAACCTGCACCTAAGCACCTAGGCCAGACTTCTTCCTACTTATCCACAGACCTGTTTCTGTTTTAGTCCTTATCATGAATACTGACCCTCGAAAACAGTGACAGTATTAGAGCCATAATGACATCACTACCTACATTACCAGTGCTTGTCTCGTCTGAAAAAGTACTTGCGAGATGAAGGAAAAATTTAACCCTGTGGAGAAGAGAGGAATATCCATTTCTTAAGAGGAAAATTGAAGCTTACACTAACTTCGGCCAAAAAAAGACCTCATTAGTAAGTTGTACACTCAGGATGCAGACACAAGTCCTTGACCCTAGACTCCATTAGAATTTAAAGATACAATCTTTATAAACAGAAGCAAATAACAGTTAACTGTGGAAGTTTCAGGCCCATAAAATAAATGTGTAAATACATTTATAAAAAATAAATGTGTATTTCCTCATTCATGACATGCCCTGAGGAATAAGTTGTGTTATTGATTATTTTCAAACTTTGTTTCCATTGATCTTTAGTCCTGATAGACATATACAGCACCCCTTTAACATTTTCATCCAATTTTTAAAAACTAATAGATCATTTTAAATATCCAGTCATTTTAACAACTGAGATTGTATTTTTTAAAAGGTACTTATATATTATATGCTCTGAAAATTTAGAAGAAACATTCAGAGGTTAAAAATACAGAACCAGGGTTTTATAGTTTGGGTAAGTAAGTCAAAAGGTAAATGTGGTTTCAAAGCTTTTAAATTTTAAACCACTGTCCTCAGGACCTAAATAACATAACAAGCTGACTTTCACTGACATTATAATAAATATAATGGGAACATTAGCACTGTCTTGCCTCACATGTACTAAAGAACATAAGTCAATTATAAATCAATTGATTCCAAGCTTTGAAGATAATTTCCTAGGGCATGTTTCATCATAATTCAATTTTTGAAGCACATATGTATATGTTTAATAGTTATATAAAGTCTCTAAATTTCATACTCACTCTCTCATGATACTTTTGGTTCTTTTCCCTAAGCTTCTTAATTTGAAACATGAATCTCTCTACTGAGTTTTCCTTCATTTGATGGCTGAGAATAAAGAAAAGATATGTTATAATTATTTATTTTAAGAAAAATTAATGAGATGAAATTTAAAGGGTAAATATTTGAATTTGAATATGCTATTAAGTACATTACACAAGCCCATTTAGGGATAAGCACCTTTCTTAAATGATTTGTGTTGGGGGGGGCAGTAGGAAGGATGGGGATTGAACCCAGCAACTTCATACTGAGCTACATCACCATCCCATTTTTAATTTTTTACTTTTATTTATTGATTTATTTTTTTGGTTTATACCAGGAATCAAACTCATGACCTCACGCTTGCCAGAAAGGCTCTGTGCTGCTGAGCTACATCCCTGGCCCTTTTTTAATTTTTTGATTTAAGACAGAGTCTCATGAAGTTGCCCAGTCTGGGCTTGAACTTGCTATTCTCCTGCCTCAGCTTCCCAGAGTGCTAGGACTACAGGTGTGTACCACCATACCTGTAAGTCTTAGATTTTTGAACCTATTTAATTCATTAACTATTGGAGAGATAAAATTTTTACTGAAACAATTCCTGTTCATGCTTTATAAAATTTCTATACTTTTTAATTATAATTAATTCAGCTTAAAAAATGTAGGAAAAGGCACACAGAAAACATGCTTCCTAGAATTCTAAAACAGACAAACATAACAAAGACTGTATAAAGGCAAGCATATTTTGAAATACCAAAGTAAGTGGTTCAAGTTCATTAATATACTTTTTTTTCCCTATAAATAATAAAAGCTTCTTTCCTGGCACAAACACATTTCTTTAACACTCACAGTATTTCTTGAGCATATCTTAGGTATGAAAAGACAGAAAAGAGCAAGAAGGTTTTGGTACAGCCTATATGATATTGACTGCAAGTGTTAATAAATCACTACATTGCTATCATCTAGTAAATCTTATAACTTTAAATTTGAGACCACAATAAGGCAATATGAATGGCTTTTTTTTTTTTTTTTCGGTACTGGGGATCGAACTCAGGACCCTGCGCTTGCTAGCAAGCGCTTATTCCACTGAGCTATATCCCCAGCCCCCCAATATGAATAGCTTTATACCTTGCATGAATTAAAAATAAAACAAAACCAGAACAAAAATATACCACCTCTGGTGCAGTAAACAGCACTGGTTAAAGAATGAAGAACTCTGTTTTTAAATCCTGACCACTTTTTAACTATTTGATCACAGGTGAGTCATATTCTCTTTCCAAACTATCAGATGATGATAGCAACACCCAGCTGTACATACATTAAGGATTAAAATAACAAATCATATGTGAATGTTTCTTGCACAAAGCAAGTGCTCACAAATTCTTTTTGACTCTGACATCCTCTCAGCTTCCTTTCTAAAATATCACTGATATTTGTGACATTATATACATATGAAACAGAAACGTAAGGCTCTTTCCTTCCAAATGATGAGAAAATACAGCATAAAAAGAAACCCATTAAATCCTTTGGGGCAGAAATGCTCTGTTGGAACACTGTGAACGTCTGATTTTAGTGTGTGTGCTGCTGAAGCAGCCCAGAGACTTTATTTTAGTCCTGGTTACCCACTAGCTGCCTATGGGTATTTAGCTTACTTAGGCCTTGATTTACTGTCCTATAAACAAGAAGATTAAAGGAGATCAGTTCTGTGGTTCCTTTCAGTTTCAAAGTTCTGCAGTTTATATTCACCAGTGTTCCTTTCTATGCATCCATATATTCAACACAGATTCAATAAACTGCCACTAGTGTCTCGGGCATCAGAGATCATTTAGAACAAAACCCGATGATCTTCCCCCCCAGAGAATATAATTTACTAGACAGTAAAAAGTATATATATAAACATTATTTATGTACTGTGGCAAACACTAGGGGGGAAATATCAGGAGATAAAAAAGATGGTAAATGGAAGAGACTACTTTAGTAGTGGATGCCACAAAATAGTAAGAAGCTTCTAAGTGAATAAGAACCATCTTTTGCTTCTTATTTAAAGCTTAGGTGTGCAAAAATTTGGAAGGAGTATTTCATCTCTCATTTTAAAGGAGAAAGAATAAAAGCACTATAAGTAAGTTATCTGAAATGAGGCTATGCAATTATGTGTACATGTTATGGTTTGCGTCTGGATGTCCCCCCAAAGCCTCATGCAGTCATGATGCAAACTTCTAGAGTTATGATTGATGCATGGTCCAGTGTCGGAATTATGGGTGTGAGGGCTACACTTGCCCTGGGGCAGACAGTTCGCACACGATGTGAGGGAGGAAAGAGGCTGCTCATCCAGCTGCCTCACTTTTGCTCTTGTTGCTTTGCTATTTTTCACAGCCATGGACTGTTGCCCTCTAACATGTGCCACCCTGCCTTGGAGCCAGCTGAGCATGGGCTGAAACCTCCACAGACTGTAAGCTATAAACCTTTCCTTCCTTAATTCTGGGCATCAGGTATTTTGTCCCAGCAATGAGAGAAAAGTGAGATAGTACATTATTCAACATAATTTCTGCATGTGTGGTACAGGCAAATGAATATCAAGTGTATTGTCTTCACTGGTTGCGGCAGACTCTTGGGTTAACAGACTGACTCAGCTGCAGCTGAGAGTCTGACTTGGTGATTACTGAGCATGCAATGAATGGGCTAGATGAGGTCAGATTCTCTATGGAATGTATTTACAGTAAAAGAGTTATTTGTTATTTATCTCTAATATAAATTTAATTGGGAGTCTATCATTATTTGTCATGTCTGCCAAACCCACACGAAAGTATACACTCCTACCCTAAAAACATAAAAAGCAAATAGACTAGGGCTTTGCCTCATCTTCATTTTGCAGTGAGCACTTCAAGATGATCTGAGCGGCACCAGCAGACTCACACAGGACAGGGGGTGGGATGGGGTGTGGGTGGATTCTGAGACCCCCTAAATGTTTTGGCCACTTTACTGGCCCCTCGTAGAGCTCATGGTGATTACAGCTCTAACTTAGCTGGGTCTTTCTTTGGAACCCACTTCATCTTTCCCAGCCTTCACAAAGAGGTTAGAAATCAAGCATGACCTCTTACAAGGAGGTGTCAAAGCTTAACTTCAGTACTCTACAAACCTAGCCACCACGTAAAATTCAATCTTCACTGATCTGTGTATTTTTCCAGTAAATTCTGAACAACTAGGATAAGAAATTATATGTACAGATATCGTTATGTTTTGTGTCTGGATGTCCCTCCAAAGCCTCATGCAGTCATGAGGGCAGGTTCTAGAGTTTGTGACTGACTCATGGTCCACTGCTGTGATTGTGGGTGTGAGTGCTACACTGCCCTGGGGTGGGCAGCCTGCATGCAACATAAGGGAGGGAAAGAGGCGCTCTCTTGCTCCTCCCTTTTTGCTCTTGTTGCTTTTGCTGTTTTCCAACACCACGAACTGTCTGCCCTCTGCCATGTGCCGGCTTTGGGCGTAATTTATATAGGTTTTGTAAGCGGAGATACAAAAGCTTAAAAGTGTGGTCAGTTTTGACTGGGTAGCATCAGTTATTCTTCACTTCTTAGCAGAAAGTCCTTGAAACAAGTTGGAAGACAGGATATGCCTGGAGAGTAGGAAGTACAGGCTGTGCAGCTGGGTGTCAGACTGAGCTGGGTTAGGTTATCCCTGGTTTGCAGCTGAGCTAATCAGTCAGGGCGGACTGAATCTAATAGATAAGCTACATGGTGGCTTCATGATCTTATTTTGTCCTAAAATGCTGTCAGATTACTAATTGATTTTTAAATTTTAAAAATTTCCATCACACTAGCATTACTCTAAAGCACAGTGATATTAAATTATTGTCAGTATAATTTTCTTTGCTCCCTCCCTCCCTGTATTATTAAAAATGTTAGTAATGAGTAAGCTTTTCACTTCTGTGCAATTTCATTGAAAATTTGGGCAATGAAAACAAATTTGAAGTCCAAAAAGATCCATCTACTTTATGCATAACTATATGCAAATCTGTTCCTGTATTCATATCTATCTACTTTCATTATAAAAAAAAGTTAGGAGAAAATAAAAACTACCATTACTTAGAGATTACTTTATAGATGTAGTATGGGCACTATCCACACTTCACAAAAAAACACCTTACGCTCTTGGGATACAGTTTTTATCTACATGGGATTATCTGATCAAAGGGCAAGATTGCTTTGTAGTTACTGCTTTTATTGCCAATTCAAAATATTTGAACAATTTATACTTACCCATGAGTAAGAAAGTGCCTGTTTCATGGTACTGATTTCACCACTAAGAATTAATACTTTAAAAGAGTATCCCTACATCAGTAGACAAAAGTAATATACTCTTTTTGTTTTCATAAGTATGACTTTGTTTTCGGACAAAATCCAACAATATTTACTCAAGAAAGAAACTCTGAACTCATATTCTCTACACCAGGCTATGCTAAGTACTAGAGATACAAGGAGCTAGAAAATGTAATCTCCGGGGAGCTAAGAGTGTGTTGAAGGGCAGCCAAGCAGAGATCAGCTTAATATTTTCCCTCACTTCAGTCACTAGAAAAATGACCATTTTATACAGTCTATATAAAAGCATAAATCCTCAAACCACAGATCCAAATAAACTTCAGATGGCAAAAGATGTATTTTTAAATCTATTTTTAACCTACAACCATATCTACATTTATTTCTATATCTATAGCCATGAAAAAACTAAAAGAAAGACAAGTATAGAAGAAAGAAGAAAAACCATCATTCTCAAAGATGATCATTTTGTAGATTTAACATGGGCAGTATGATTTCACAGTCACAGAAGTATATGAACTTATATTTTTGGGATAAATGTTTCTAAACTGTCATTACTACGTGCTCACTGCTTTATTAAAAGATGAGATTGAGCGAGAAATATAAAATGCTGCCAGGGAACCCCCGGACCATCTTCCTCAGCTGCTGAGAGGAAGTGGCACAGGTGCATATTTCATGCCAAAAGTTTCGCGGGATGGGAGCACAAAGAACGAGTAAACCATCACCAGCAGAGCACGGTCCAGGAAGCCTTTGGCTGTTCCAGTCCACAAGCTTATTTCCCTTTACCAAGTGAAAGGAAACAAAGGCATGGAATATTTAGTTTATGTCTTGCACTATATCGTGAGAACTTTTCAGTATTTGTCTCTATAAAATAAGAGAAAGACTGGCTTCTGGATGATCCCAGAAAGAGAACCAGATATAACTAGATGTCTAAACTATAAACCATGGGAACAAATTAGAGACCAGTCACAGAGCCTGACTTTCTATACAGCTTTCCTAAGATGAGATGAAGTTTTCAGTTATGTTCAGATATGAGTGCAAACAGGATCTGCTTACACTTAATGTCTTTGCAAGTAGAAGATAAAGGGAAACTGTTAAAAGCCCCTTTCAGTGGATGTTTCACTCAGAGTTCTGGCCTTTTCACTTACTGCCTTTTAAAAAAAGAGTATATATATATAGATATATTTGGGGTTTCTGAAGGGCAAAGAGATGGATTTTTCCCTGAGTAATATTAAAATAATTCCCTTAAACAAAGACCTAGTCACTAGCATTACAGGCGCCACACTCTCACCCTTGAATCTCTCCGAACGGCTCCCTGCTTTCCGATCTTGGGCGTTCTTCTCGCTCTAGCCCTTGCCTTAGTCGCCTGTACTTGCCCTGACCCCTCTCCCCCACTCTCTCCCCCTCGCTCCCTGAGCTGCGACAAGCCCTTCTGGGCCTCAGGGCCTTCTCCCCGCATTCTTCCCACGCTCTCTCCACAGCGCCTGTTCTCCTCCACACATCAGCTCAAACACGACTCGAACACGGTTTACCGCCTGTGCAGGCCAAGCCTTTAGCTACACTGTTACACAGCGCTCTGCGCTTTTTTTCACAGTACCTTCCTTGCAGCAACAAGTATACTACTGCGTATTTATTTTCTAATTTAAATGTCTGTATCCCATGCTTCCTTGGGCAAGGACTGCACGATCCTGTCCTGCTACTGCCTTATCTTGCTCCTAATAAACTCTCAAGGATTTGTTGAATGAGGAAATGAAATAATTTCAGTCTTTGGGAAAAGACTCTTATCTATTAATTCCCTAAATACATTAAAACATCCTCCCTCTACCAGAAGTGGAGATTCTCGTTTTCAAGGGGCTTCCTATCAGCTGGAATGAAACCACAATATAGACTGTGTCACCTCGAGTTTTCTCTCCAGGTCCTGGGAGTGAAACAGTATGAAATATTCTCATTACTAAAAGTAATTTGGCTCTACATCAATTGCATTTGATCTATGGCCACCTCAGAATAATGCAAGTTAGAATGTCTAAAATATGGAAAAACAAATTAAAATCCTTTTGTGCTCTTCTGTAAATACGTTTTAATCCTTCCACATAGAGTTCAAGGGGAAGCCAGCAAGCGGAGTATATACTGGAGTGCGTGGCCACGGAAGGAGCCAAAGCTACCCCAGTGAATGCTGCTGCACAGATACTATTTAGATGTTACAGCCGAAGTTCCAACAGCCTTTGAAAACAGGCGCATAGCGCAACGGGTATAATTATGTCTCCTACCGTCTTTATTCTCCTGTCAGTTGCTGGGGGCATCATGCCCATTTGTCATTACATGTGTCTTAAGGATCATATTTACACAAGGCATATTGTAGCTTTCAGAGCGCACACTTACTGATAGTCTAGCAGGGCTTCGCTGGCGGGCAGCTTCACCTCTTTCGGTGGTCCGTTTTGTATCTCCTTTTTATTTGCTTTCGCCATGCTTTCCATTGTTCCTGTTAGCTATTAAGAAATATACCTATTTGAAAAGAGAGACAGAAAAACAGGATAAATTCCATTATTTGCCCCACTACTTGTGTTTACTCTAAATTAGACACCACCGGCGCTTAATTTAAAACTCACTTTTCACTGCATGAGGTGGTACATAGCTGTAACTCCCAGCTACCTGAGACTGAAGGAGGATGACTGCAAGTTTGAAGCCAGCCAAGGCAACTTAGCTAGAACCTTTCTCACAAAATAAAATAATCAAAGTGCGCTTGCGAGGTAGCTCAGGGGTACAGTACTTGCCTAGCATGTACGAGGCCCTGGGGTCAACCCCCACTACTGAAAAAACACCCCCAAACAGAACAAAAACAAAATCGGCCTTTCTATTTGGAAGGCTTCCTTATCCCCACATCTCACATTGGCCATGAAACTGGGACATCCTGAATCAACTGGATTCTTGAGTCTGGTGAGTTCCATGTTTAGCTCAGGTATAGCATCTCTGAACCTCATCCGAAACATTCTAAGACTCTCTTATGTTACCCATTTACATCAGTTAGCCTATTAAGCTCCTTTAAGAGCAAAGGACTGAACCATAAAAATCATTTAATCTACAGTGTTTGGCAGAGTGTACTACACATAGCAGCAGTTCAATAAATGTTTATTAATTTTTTAAATTAAAAACATAAGAGCCAGGTGTGGGGCACACACCTGTAATCCCTGCTATTGGGAGGCTGAGGTAGTAACAATCATGAGTTTGAGGCCAACATGAGTTACATGGTGAATTCAAGGCTGGTCTTGACTACAGAGCAAGACGGTGTCTTAAAAAACGAACCAACCAATGCACCAACCAACCAAACAAACAATTTTCTACCAGCACCAAGAAGCAAGGATCTGAAAGAATTAGAACCAGGACCCAAAAGAATTAGGTTTGATCAGGGTTGTTATAAAGAGCGAGTAAAATCATACACTGAAGTGTTTTTAAATTGATTTATAAGTGCAAATAGCTATGTTTTATATTAACAATCTTTTCATAAGCTATTACATGCTTTTATATTTAATAATAAACATTATCAATAATATTTTTATAAAGGAAAATCAAAGCCCAGTGTTCTTCAATCTTTTTATTGCGCAGGAATACTTCATGGATTTGGTTTAGATACTAAAGCACACATTTCAGAGTGTGGTTTTCCTTAACAGATTTTTATCTTTTAATTTCTACTACTCCATAAGATTAAGAACTTAACTTACAGTCTATGTATCAGTAGTTTACTGTGGTAGAAAGCACATAATCTTTGCAATTATTTGTTTAGATTATTGGAAACTTGAGAATGTGGATGACATGATTCTTGTGTATTTCCCCACCTAATGCAATGGACACACAATAAATCCTTGTCCA
Source organism: Dinomys branickii (assembly GCA_004027595.1). NCBI lineage: Eukaryota > Metazoa > Chordata > Mammalia > Rodentia > Dinomyidae > Dinomys > Dinomys branickii. Next base: position 53,757 of record PVLD010010815.1, on the reverse strand, counting down.
ATAAATGTTCAAATAGTGGATGAATCAGGTAGACATTTGTTTTCATTTTAGACCCACCACCGCGTGACCTTAAGAAGCTTAATTAATCTTTTTGAACTTCAATGTCATCATCTGTAAAGTGAAAATGATCACACTCTTTATTATAAGGATTAAATAAGTTAATATTTAAATAACCTGACAGTGTCTCATACAGAAAGAGCTTAATAAGCATTATGCCTTCAGTTACAGCACCAGATCACCCTTTTCCAAATTCCAGGTAACTGTAAAGCAGAGCATTCTGCCTGCTGCCAATCACAGTGATTTGTGTAAAGACTAATCTCCAAGTTTGCTATTGTCAGTTTTCATCATTAGTTTGGGTCACCAAATTGTCAATCTGCATAGGCCATTGAGATCCACAATGGGAAAACTTGCCGAAATGAAACACAGTTTTCTCTGTAGCATGCTGCTCACACCTGAGCCTCTAGTGAGGCTGTCTTTGTGTCTGAGACTTCTACAGAAAGTACATACAACATTGTATGCTGACAAATTCAAGTATACATGAAGGTGAACACTAAAAAGCACATGATGACACAAAAAGATTTAACACATTAGAAAATATTTTCTCAAATGTGAAAGTATTGAGACTAATTCAGTAAGTTCCATACCAAAAAATGGATCATTAGAACAACACAGTCCACAGAAAATTATTACCTCAGAAAATCGTGTTCTCTTCTGCTTTAGAAGCAGAGTTGAATTTTTATATTACTATTTTAGAGTACGAATTTTTATCTTGGCTCTTGCACAAAATGATGGCATGCTGGCACATGTTTCATTTTAAAACGTAACTTACAACTTAGTGATTTTACTACAAAATATTTTATTTAAAAGTTAAATGTCAACATTACTGTCTTTCTTCCTGAATCATATGGAAGAGATCAAGTGTTAAGGTCCCCACCTGCAGTACCCATCTGGCACTGGAGGAACAATGGCCTCATCTTGCTCAATCGCCGCAGTGAGCTGGCTCATATGTTTTTGACTCTCTAAAGTATAATTAGTCACCTAACTGCAGTTCATGGCAAAGAATTTTAACAAAATATGAGTGACAGTGTGGCTGCATTACAGCACAAATTATTTGTCCATAAACTATATTAGGATTCATTGTTTGACACACTTTCAAGAAAATCATTAAGTCTATTAGAATGCCTATTTAATCACTGCACTTTTGTAATGAACTAATAACAGTATCTCTGAAAGTACCTTTGCATTGAATAATGTCTTCCAGATAAACGAGACTGTCATAAACATTGTAAATGTTTATAATGTTCATGGTGGCCATTTCGTGGCCACCCACAGGATGTCTCAGTAAAGGGTGAGAATCTTAGAAAAAAATTTACAAAGTAAACATTGTCTCCCAGAAAGGTTACACTTAGAACAATTCCCGACAAATGCATCTCTAATCTGTCAGTAACTGCAGACACCTGTCTAGTGCCTGCTCTGTACGTGGTACTTTCCCCAGCCCTGGACTGTGTACCTCACAGAAGCAAGATCCTTACTCAGACTAAAAGGAAGGAAAAGGCAACTCAGAACTTTAACAAAAACAGCGAGGAACTTAAATTTTTCAGTCTACTCCACAATCATTTTCTTTGAGAAAATGTTTTAAAAAATATCCTCTAAATGCTTTTCAGTGAAAAGTAAGAAGTCTACTTAGTAAAAACAGACATATATTGTCATCTTCAAAGGCTGTTTTTCCATAATGGTTTGACACTGCAAAATCACCCAGGCGCTCAGAATGTGTGTGGATCCTGATGTTTGTTGGCTGATGTCTTATATAAGTGTAAATTAAAATTACAGAAATTTACTTAATAGTATTTTGTATTGACAAAAGTGTTAGTAAGATGTGGGTATGATATAGTTTAGATGTTGGAAGTCTTAAAGTCTAGTCCTGGTTCAGCCATTAACTAGCTATCAACTTATGTAAATCAGATAATAATAACAGTAACAACAGTAAAAATGCAGCATTTCCTAGAGCCTTGTTAAAGAGCAATGTAACTTGAAAGGTACGGAACTCATTACAGTGTTAATTGCAAGGTAACACACACATTTAAAAAATTTCTGGCAGTCAGCTTCAATAAAATAATTTAGTGCTATATAATAATGAACTGCTTTAATTCTCTTATCTTTGGGAACTCAAAAATACATGTGGGCACATAGGCCAGCAGCCCCCAGGGACACAAGCTAGATGTTTAATAAATACTTGAACAATTGACTTACAAGTAACACATGCTTACTTTCTTTACTGATGTCCCTATTTATTTGCTAATAATGTTAAAACAGACCCTAAATTTGGAAAGTAAAATTATTTTTAGACTAAAGTTTCACTGATGCCAGAAACATTTTTTTAACTTATAAGGAGAAAAGGTTTAATCTAGTTAATCAGAACACAGTTTTAATAGGGTTAGAAATGCCCTCCAGTACATTTAAAAAGCAATTAGTTAGAGATGACTATATCGCCTAGAAGTCAGTTGTTTAAAATTTCAGACTTCATTTTATATACATTACGTGTATATAGCCGCAGTTACTCTCCAAGTTTGGAGAAATGATGTTAAAATCATATATTCAAATCTTGGTATTTAAAAATATCTGGATAAATGACATTTTCAACTTTTACTTGAGTGATTGATATGTAATTACATTAGCATATATTTTCTTTACTCATGAAAATTCTTTAGTTACTGACATATTTTTAACTGTAGTTCCCAAATTATATTGGATTCTTAGCTTTTAATTTGGTCTTTTTTTTTTTTTTTTTGGTCTTTTTGAGACAGGGTCTCGCTATGCACTTCAGGCTGTCCTTGAGCCCACTTTGTAGCGCAGGCTGGTTTTGAACTCACAAAAGATCCTCCTGCCTCAGCCTCCCAAGTGCTGGGACTACAGGCGTGGGCCACCACACCCGGCCAAAACTGGTCTGTCTTTGACCTAGAACTGCTAACACCCAATAGTTTAAAATGCAGTTTATTATACTAACTTCTGTAGTAATCAGAACTACATTTTTTCAGTTCTTTTTGTCCTTCAACCTTAGAAATGTCAAAAAAGAAAACCAAAAAATAATAATATTGTGTAAGTAATCGAACCACACAGCACTTCCATAGAGTGATGGCGGAGGAGAACGAAAGGCTTCTCTACCTTCACAGAGCAGTAGGGAATATAAAAAGGACCAACTGAGTCAGGTCTCGGAGGTGTCTGCAAGGAAGTCCATGAGCAATTATCACAAACGCTGATGCGTATTCGGCCTTATTTCTCTCTCTGCCTTCAGAGAAATAAATCTTCTTTTGACAGCCCCCTTCCCTTACTTTGAGCGGGCGTCTTTTCCATCTACCATTGCTTCAACTCTGTCCGCCCCGCAGAGAATTACGGGGTAAAGAGGGCAGTGAGGAAGGGAAGCACTATAAACCTCTCAGAAATTCACGGGAGAAGGAAACCAAGCGTTCTTTGAAAAGGGTGCTGCAGGACCCAGGGGAAGGAAACGAGCCTATGGCTAGAGAGCTCGGCGTGAGGGGCACGGAGAGCACGCTGAACGCCGACGCGCTGTTAGCGCGGGGCGCAGCGCGCAGGCCGACTCCACCCTGAGTTTGAGACCCTCGGACCAGCGTCCCCCTCCATCTTTCCCCTCGCCCGGGAGGGTTACCGAGGAGGCTCATGCCTTGGAAAGCTGAGAGGGAGGAAGCCCCGGGCAGTGAAGACACACAGTCAGTCGCTCCTGGGGACGGCGCGAGAGAGACCCCAGGGGACAGCCTGACCCTAACTGCGGAGGGCCCCGCGGCGGGGCTGTACTCCTGTGCACACTCCTACCCTAAGACCGAGCTCACAAGTGAGGCGCGACAACCGGCATGACAGCAGCACAGTTATAACGATTTGCGGTGATGTCACGCAAACGCACAAACTGCTTATTTTTTAACTCTCCGCTTCCCGTTTGGGACCTCAGTGACCGACGCTGCCCTGCCCAGAGGGGGCCACCGTGCTGGCGGCCGGGCACCCGCCAAGAGGGACGGCGTGAGGGCGCAGGAGGTCACGAACCTTCACGCCTCGGTCCTGCCCCGCAGGAGCAGCTCCAGGCGGGCCAAGGTGCCGCGCAGCCCGGGCCGCGCAAGAGGACGGCGGAGGCGAGGTCCGCTCGGAGCCCAGCGTTCCCGTCTCGAGTGAAGGCGACTATGCGAGCCCTTCCCGGCCGCCGGGAACCGCGCGCCGAAGGGGAACCCGGGGGCGCGTCCCGGGCGGGGGTGTGGCGGGGCGGGGGAGAGGGCGTGGCGGGGGCGGTGCTCCCGAGGTCTTAGAGTTCAGACCGGAAGGGGCCGGGCGCCGCGCCAGGCCTGTCCCGGACAGCCCTTCAACGACGCGCAGGCGCGGACGCAGGGCGGGAGGTTGGCAACGCGCTCGCCTGAGCCCCAGCCCACGCACCGGCAGCGCTCCGCTCGCCCTCAGTTTCCTAGGCGACTGCCCCTCCCTGTTCAGCCGCCAGCGCGGCCAGCGCGCGCCCCCTGGCGGTCCCTCGGGAAGTGTCCGCCGAGGGCACGCCGCCCGCCCGCGCTCTCGGTGGCGTTTTCCGCGCGCGCGCGCGCGCGCGCTCCGGCACGCTGACCGCGGAAGAGCCCCCTCGAGTCGGTGTTTCCTGCTCGCGGGGTGGCGTCGCAGCCTGCGCCATGCCCCGTTCCCCGCTGCGCCCCTGCGCAGGACAGCGAGCCTCCCTAGGCGTTTGTTTCCCGTTCTTGAATTTGACTTTTAAAAAACACTTTTTTTTTTTTGGTCTTTTTGAGACGGGGTCTTGGCATGCGGTTCAGGCTGACCTCGAGCTCACTTGGTAGCCCCAGCTGGTCTCAAACTCGCCATGATCCTCTTGCCTCAGCCTCCTGAGTGCTGGGATTACAGCACGCCCGGCAAAGTGTTTTGTTTCTTGGATCCACGCTGTGTCATATTAATAGCACATGAAAACCTTAGAACGGAAGGAGTTAATGAAAATACTAATTAGCTTTTGGTGAAAAGAGTTTTTGTTATCACTAAAAAGTCATTTAAAAGTTAAACATTTTGAAGTATCTTGTGTTCCACCTCATTTAAACCTCCCTTTGTTCTATCAATGTTATGTATTTATGAAGTAATTTGCTGTGATCTGCACGTGGACAGTTTTTTAGTTACTGGGTCTCCCCTACAGTAAAAACAGGTCGAATTACAGAGCAAACCTAATAAAGTGCAAAAGCAGGGGAAAAAGAGCTACCACCAAAATTTTTTTTAAGTTGAGTTTTTTGGGTTTTTTTAGTTAAATGGAAAACCGTTTGTGATTTTTCAGCGGTTTGAATTCATTCCCACATCATTTCCTATAAATCTTAGGCCTGCCTCTTTCATGAGAGCCTGGGCCCATGGTCAAGTACGTACTTTTACCCTGTCATTTATCTCCTGCTTGGTTTTTCTGACAGTGCTCTCCAGTTGGTGGTCAAACAGTGATGCCAGATAGAAACCATTTGCCGAGTTTCCTCATTTGACCTTGATTTTCTGTTAGCCTCGCTATGCTGAATGATGCACAAATAAAAACAGGAAAATATCTATAGTAGAACAAGCCAAATATGCTGTTTTTAGCAAAACCACAGGGGGAAAATTCTTAACAGGTTACACTTTCTAAAAAATTACTGGAGTCTTTTTTTAAAAAATATATTTTAAAAACCATGAATACACTTGGATTTGCATTATTTTCACCTGTTTTCATTGGACATTACTAATTCTGCAAACAGACTGAAAAGCACCCAACAAGATATTAATGTTAAATATCATAATCTCTGGATGTCTCAACAAGGATTAAATTTTTGGTTCAAACTTCTGTATACCAGGCATTTTACTGATGACAAATCTACTCTTAAGAAATAGGAAAGCCCTGCTACGTCTTATCCAAACACGATTCCTGTTAAATTTGAAACAAATCAGTACGTTGCCTAAAAAAAGTCATAAAACAAAATGAATATTCCCTTGAGAAGGAAAAAGTTAGTTCCTGCTCCCTTTAGGAAGACAGAGTGAGAAACTCAGAGGTGTAATGTGTTGACCCGACATCCTGCGCCATGCAGCAAGCTCATAAAATGGGATGATTTCCCACTTTCTATGGAAGGCTCACAGTTTTTCCCCCAAGCCTGCGCCTACCCTTAAATCTACTTTCTTATCTTCCTCTTGTCTGCTACACGCTTACTGTAGTTTTAAAATATGTTCACAAAAGGCTAAACATACAGAATATGCCAAAAAATCCAAAATATACGTACAGGGTCAGGTGAGTAAGTTAACAAGGAAAGAATAATTTTTTCAACAAATTGTACTATGCCCATTGACTAGTTGAGGCAAATATGAAACTTGACCCTAAACAAAACCCATATAAAAATGAAAGTGAATCAGACCTGAACATGAAAGTTAAAACCATAAAACTTCTAGAGTAAAACAGAAGAAAATCTTAGTGACTATGGATTGGCAAAGATTTCTAATATAGGACTCAAAAAGAATGGTTCAAAAAAGAAAAAAAAAAAGTCCAGGCTAGTAATACTGAAAACTTCTCTTTAAGAATATGAAAGGCACAGTGGCACATGCCTGTAATTCCAGCACTTGGGAGGCTGCAGCAGGAGGATCAGTACAGGTTCGAGGACAGCCTGGGCTATATAATGTGTTAATGACAGCCTGAACTACATGGTCAGACCCTGTGTCAAAAAACCAAAACAAACAGCAACAACAAAGAATATGAAAAAGCAAGCCATGATCTGGAAGAAAATATTCGCAACACAGATACTTGGTAGAAGTCTGTTATCCAGAATTTATAAACAACTCCTAAAACTCAGTAATAAGAAAACAAAACAACTAATTACAAACATCAAAAGAGCTGAGCAGGCACCCCACAAAGAAGACACATTCATGGCCAATTAACCATGAAAAGATATTCAACACCATCAGTCATCAGGGGAATGCAAATTAAAGCCACAGTGAAACACCACTACACCCCTCCTGGAATGACTCAGTCTAAGAAGGCCAACAGTATCGTGTGTACATAAGGACAGGGAGTAACTGGACCTTCTGTATATTGCTTGTGGAAGAATAAGGTGACTGCTCAGCTCTTTTGATGCTTGTAATTAGTTGTTTTGTCTTGGAGACAATTGATAGTCTCTTGCAAAGAAACATACATTGCATGGCCTGGCAGCCCCACACTTAGATATTTATTCAGGAGAAATGAAAGTTCACAGCAGCATTATTCTTAATAATCTAAATCTGGAAACAATCCACATAGCCATCAATAAGCAACAAAAAGTAGAATATGCACACAAACAGAATACCACTTAACAATAAAAAAGTAATATACTATTTATGCAGAAACATAGATGAGTCTCAGAAGAATTTAGCTAAGTGAAGAGCCCATGTAAAAAAAGTATATACAATTCTAGAAAAGCTTGAAAGCAGATCAGAGGTTGTCTAGTACTAAGGCATACGGGTGGCGGGGAGCAGGACAGAACCATTTGAAGTAAAGGTAGTCTTTTCATTGTGGGACTGCTTATAAGGTTCATGTATTTTTTAAAACTCACTGAAATGTGTATTTAAATAGGTGCATTTTACTGCATGTAAATTATGCCTCAGTAAGGTTAATTTTTAAAGATAACTTCAAATTCTCTGCCACCCTTTTTGTCAAGATATGGAGTCACTATTCCCTGCCCCAGGACATAAGTGGTCTCTTGATTGCTTCAACAAATAGAGTATGGTGGAAAAGACTATATATTACATCTGAGGCTCACATTAAAAATCATACAGATTCTTCTTGGATCTTTTGTAATACTTGCTGTGGAGGAAATGAGCTTCCAGGTGAAAAGTCTATCTACTACCGGACTATCAAGCTGGAGATGCCAGCTCTTGGCAACGTGGCCAGCAGTTCTAGATGAGTCTGCCTTCTCGCCCATAAACCCCAGACGTGAGTGAAGTCATACTGGATCCACAGTAGCGGCCCTTCTTCATGTAACTATTGCTGAATTGAGCTCAGTGGGTGCCACAAAGAGCGGGAGCCATAATGAAGTGGTTGTAGTTTTAAGCCATTTATTTTGTTAGTTTATTAGTTATCTGTTACTGCATAAAATTACCACAAAATTTAGTGATTCAGGACAGCATGAAAAATGTGATATTTCCCAGTTTCTATGGAGAATTTGGGAGCAATCTGGCAGCATTTTTACCTTGGTGTATCTTACGAGATCAGTTTCTGGACAGCTTCTATGTCTGCCTGAAGAAGCTTTTAGTCTAAGGAGAGAGAAAAACCATCAACTAACAGGAATTATGGCACAGTTAGCACACCCTCAGGACCTGGGGGGCGGGGTAGAGAAGTAGGGTGCTATGGAAAACCTAACCCAGACTCGAGTCAGAGAACAATTCCTTGAAGAAGTCAGGTCTAAACTGAGACTTGATGAGAAGGCGTTGGTCTGTTTAGGGTGTTGGGTGGGAGGGTCTGGGACAGGGTACACAGCACAGACACAGGCCGAGGAGTGGAAGTGAGGGTGGTGAGTTTCTAACGTAGCTAAGGAAGGGAGGCTACGGCAGGAGGTTCTCCGTGAGCTCAAGGCCCGCTTGCACTACACAGCGAGTCCTTGTCTCGAAAAAGCAAACAAAGAAAAAGAAATTTACCTGGTTAGGTAATAGGGTCCCAAAGACGGGCGGGAGGTGCTGATACAAGAAGACAGAGGAGCAAACAAGAGCAGATCGCGTCGGTTTGAGCCACGTTGAGGACAAGAGGCTCCGCCAGGCCTGAAGTTCCCTCTGGCTGATGTGGAGGAGAGTGGGAAGGGTGACCACAGGGTCACGTTCCTGATGAACTCTACTGACCATGCTTCTAACCTTTCTTTTGCCTAAAGGGCTCTCACTTCGGACCTGTTTTTGGTCCAAGGAACATGTCTCAGCCTCTACCCTCTGCAAGATACAAGGGACGGCAGAAAGAATGACCTCATTGCTCTGGCTCAAGTGGTCGGTTTGCACAATCTCTGCAGGATTCTATGACTCAGGGTGAAATGCCCACCCCCACATGAGGAAGTAGCCTATGAAACTCTCCCATCACCACAACATCAGGAAACATATTAGAAGCACTAGAACATAAGGAATAACACTACCTCACATCTGGAGGATGAGGCAGTAAGAAATTCTAATTTCCAACTTTTAAGAACTGCATTTGTTTGTATAAGGGACACACAGCTACACTGTTAGAACTATCTACCAGTATTAGTAAACCTAACATAGTACACTGCATTTTTTAATAAGAGGAATAATGAGGCTGTATGTATTTCATGTGGCTTGGGACACATAGTTTACCTTTTACACAGTACACTAGCTAAGAAAACCACTGCCAAAAGGCCACATTATGTTATTCCATGTAAATGTAATGTCCAGAAAAAGCAAACTTACGGAGACAGAAATTGACTTTGGCGAGGGCTCCAGCCACAGAGCCACCAGCAGGGGGACCACTTGGGGGAGAGAGCTGCGCAGCCATGAGCAGCTGAACAGGGGTATTAAAGGGACGTCTTTGGACGCTTGAACAGGAAGACTTTTCTTCTACTGATTGCCCCTGACTTAGGGAACTTGCATTGCTCATTTTCTCTTAGAACATGAAATGTCTCATCAGCGTGGGTTCCTCCAAAGCTAATTCCTACTTCTGTGACCTTGGACAAGGGACTTTGCCTCTGCACTCCCATTTTCTCATTTATAAGATGGAGATTGCACTGCATACCTCTTGGAGCTGTTCTGAAGACTAAATAAACACTTGTACAGTTAATTCCTGGAGTATGATAAGTTTCCAGTGACAGTTCTTTCTTACACCTCTTATGAAATATTATATGAGAATGCCAGAGAGTAGCAGAAAACAGATCCCTTCAGGGTCAAATTTCCATGTGGCTAGAGAGAACCTGTTCCACTCAGCATCCATGTCAGATGAGATCCAAACTCACATACCCAGCCCCCTACTCAGCACCAATGAGATGGCTCATCATGCCCCAAACTCGTTACCTCTCACCCCTCCGGTTCGTCCCCCTCCCGCAGGCTGTGTTCCCTACTCAGTCATTGACACTTGTATCCCCTTAGCTATTTAAGTCTTAAGACAGAGTCACTTTAGATTTGCCTTTAGATCTCAACAAACTTCAAATTTTGTCAGTCTGGATTCTTTGTCCTGAGATTTTGTAGCTTGAACCCACTCATTAATTTTTATCAAAAAATCTTTGTTAAACAGCTACTTTGAGCTGGCTATTATGAGCTAATCTATCATTATGCCTTTTCCCTAGTGAGGTTTGCACTCCTCTCCTGTTTTGACTGAAGAAATAGTTTCTCCCCTGGTTGTCTGAGTTTAATTCTTTTCCACACTGTCCCACAGACTCCCTCATCTAAGGCCTCGTGTGGCTTCACAGAGAACGTAATAAAGAATTCCTGACGCGGTGCAGAAGGCCCTTCAAGATTCAGACCCACCTAGGTCTGGCTCAGGTCTCCCTGTTGCTTGCTTCAGTCATCAGTTGGGTTATTCTCTGGGTTCTCCAGATGTATGTTTTGAGACTATTGCGTGGGTATGAGTAGTTTATTTGGGAAGTAATCTCAGAAAGCTCTGGTAGAAAAATTGGGAAATGAGGCAGGAGGACAAAAAAAAAACAGTGCAGGATATGTTAATAAACAAGTTATAGAAGACTGGGTGATGGTCTGGTTTCTTTGGGGATTCTGGGAGAAAGCATAGAGAAACCTCAGACTTGTCCCACCCAGAGGGTGAAGAGGTAGGCTACTTAGCTCTCACTTGTCATTGGTTGAGGACTGATTACCCAATACTTATAGCTTGCAGGGGCCTACATATGCTTCCCCACTGTGGAGCAGAGTTCTCACCCGGGACTGTCTGTCACAGGTGGTCGCAGGACAAAGCACTTGGCTTGGCTGGTGAATGCTGGAGAGAGATGATCAGAGCACCAGAGTCCACTACCACTCTCAGAGGACATTTGTCTCCACTTCCCCTTGAGGTGATTTATTCCACGTCAGTCCTTCTAGCTCTCCTGTCCTCCGTGACAGCGTAGACAAAGTTTCTCTGCTTCTTCCCCAGTGTGCTACCAGTAGCCAGCACAAAGATTGGCATGTAAAAGGAACTCGAAAGCTGTCTCAGGAATGTTGTACATGAACAAAGGCTGATCCTTCCCCGAGAATAACCCAGGTGTGTCATGCTGGGTATCTGACAGACTAACTACACATGCATAACAAAACCTCCAAATTATTGTGACATTTGAATTGACGTAAGTCACTGATACGTCTTAATAGCCAACTGACGGCCCTACTAGGCTTTCTAAAGAAAGCTTAGGATGTAAAGTTTTATTCCTTGGCAAGAAATATACTCTTAGTACCTTTTTTTCCTATACCCAGAGCACTCCACACATTGCTCGTGGGTTAGAGGATGGAATATGTACAGCCCATGTTAGCAGCAAACAGGCTCCACTGTGTGGCTTTCTAGAGATGATTCTCATCTGCCCAGCAGCGTGAGCACGAACAGGTGGGATGCAGCATGGTGGTGTCTGGAGCTTAGGCTTTGTCCTGTCAGCCCTGGGGAACTATGGAGGCCTTCCCAGCATGCTCAAAGCAAAACTTCAGAAAGATTAATGAAGCAGGAATGGACTTGGGAAAGACCAGATGCTGCGAGGCAAGATGAAGGGACACGGCCTGGAAGATGTGGCTGACAAACTTTTAAGTGGGGTGACACTTTTGATAATGGGTCGTGGTATTGGTTGGGGGACAGAAGAATCACTTCAGCGGACGAATTGTAGTATAAATAGTCTGCAAATGTAGGTGAGTTTTTCCACCCACTCAGGATCCCTTTGCTGTTACTTTATCTTTGAAGTTATTTCCTAAAGCATTAATGAGGTGTTTATAAGAAAAGCAATAAGCAATCACAAAAGTTCCCTGCTAATAGTCAAGAAGGCAGCTTTCCACAGCTGTGCAAGGCATTTATTTCTGGATGTGCCTGGTGTGATGCACGGATCTCCCTGGATGAGCTTCTCTGGAAGGAATAAATGTGCTTCCCTTAAAACTTAAAGTTAAAAAAATCCTTTCAACTGTTTTATATCTGGATTGTGGTGTTGGCTCCATGCATGTATACATGTTAAAATACATATGATTATTATATGTATGGAAATTATATCTTTATCTCTCTAGAGAAAATAGCCTTGTGCAGCAGGAAAAATGGATACCTAGTTACCACCCTCCCCAGTGAAATCTTTCTTCCTGGCTTGATCAGGTCTTCCTCTCTTCACAAATTCCTGTCCCAATTCCTAAATATAAGGGAGAAATACAATACCAGTTTTCCTGATTGTTTATTTTTGCCCCAGACAGGGAGGTTGACAGGTTTTAGCAACTGTAGTCCAGAACTTCTGAAGGGTTATGACAGTGGTTCTTCACCACAGTGATTTGGCCCCTCCGGGCCCACTTGGCATTGTCTGGGGACATTTTAAACTGTTGTGACTGGGCAGCGGGGATGGGGTTACTTCTGCTGTTTAGTACGTAGAAGCCAGGGGTGCCCCTGAACATTTTGCAGTTCACAGGATAGCCTCTCACAACCGACCTGCAGCTCACTGAGACAGAGAAACCTTGGTTTGGGAAAGGCCAGCCGCAGGAAGAGGACTATTGTTATGGCTAGCACAAAGTACAGAAAAGGGCTCGTCACCACTTACCTGTTCTTTATCTGCTTTTAAAGCGCATCAGAGGCTTCCTCCTGAGGGGAGGAATTACACATTACAATGACATCACAATGTGCGCTTCTCCAAAGCAGACATCAGGCTTACAGCCAGGTGGTAGCCCGAGGCTGGTTTTGGAGTTACAGGGTTTAACTGTGTTCTCAGCAATGACCAGGAGTAGCTCCACAGGTTTCTCTGCGTCACCATTTTGACCTAAGAAGAGCACGTTAAGGAAAATGGGGGGAAAGGTGTTGGTCTGCCGAGGCTGCCACATGCAGCGCCACAGGATGACTTACACTATGGCAGCTCATTTTCACAGTCTGGTGCTGTCAGGGCTGGTGCTGGCTGAAGGCTCTCCTCCCGCCCTGAGCACAGCCATGCTCTGTCCTCGCACAGGCCGGCTCCAGATGCGGCCGGTCCTTCTGTGCGCTAGAGCTTTGTATGAGTTCTGTGCATGGCCGCAAGTCTGTAAATAAAGATGAGCTATAGTGATGACAGAATTTGGAACCTGATCGTCTCAGTGGAAATTTAAAGCGTGCACAGTGACCATTTGAGGGAAAGCTCAAAGTTTTCTCTCTTACCCGTTTTTGGGGATAATTACAGAAAGGAGCAAAGGGCTGAAACTAAAAAGTGCAAAGTTTTTAGAATAGCGAAGCCATGAAATGGTTGGAAAATGAATCACTTTTGAGAGTTGTTTTTTAAATGCCAAAAGAATGTATGTCTATGTATTGGTATGTCTTATGACGTAGTAATTGAGATATATTATATTTAATAAAAACTTATCTATTATCTAAGCCTGTGTGTATGTATATATTTATGTATAATATACATATATTTCAAAAGAAATCTAAAGTCACTTTTATCACTTTGGAGGAATGGGGTATATAATATATTAATAAGTTTTTATTAAATATAATATATCTCAATTACTAGCCAAAAATAAGTTTTTAAAATTAGTAGTTTTTACTTTTTATATAACTTAGGTTTTTCTTCTTTTTTCTGCCCCCACTACTGGGGATTGAACCCACAGAGTGTTAAGCTACATCTCCAGTCCTTTTCATTTTTTTCTTTTCAAAGTTTTGAGACAGGCCTCCCTCAGTTGCCTAGGTGGACTCCAACTTGTGATCCTCCTGCCTTGGCCTCTCAAGGAGCTGGGATTACATGTGTGTGCCACCACACCCGGCTTCTTCCCTATGTCGCATATGTCAAGGACCCTGGCCTGTCTCTATGCTGGGAATTCTGAGATATTAGAAGCCTGATTGTAAGAGGAACCCTGAGTACTGTGGCAGAAATGGTAGAAGACATTTGAGGCTAATTACCATTATTCCTAATATAGTATTATCATCACAATTTTATACATATCACAGTATTAGACACACATATAATTATAACTTTGAGATTGAAAGATTTGCAGTTCAGCATGGGTGAGTTTATCTCCTCTCCCTCCTGAAACGTCAGTGTTGGGCGGTAGGGAGGGACAATGTTACTTCAGAGTGAGAAGGACTAGGAATAGAGATAGCAGCAAATGGGAAATTTCAGAAAAAAATTTTGGATGATAGAAGATAAGGAGAGGATTTTGAGTAGAGGAAGTTACTGTGTGAGAAACTGTAGAGTGTACAGGATTTAAAATGGCACTGCAACCATGCTTTAAACATGTACAGAGCCAGGCGTGGTGGCGCACGTCTGTAATCCCAGCCCTCGGGGGGCTGAGGCAGGAGGATCATTGCAAGTTTGAGGCCAGCCTGGGCTACACAGTGAGCTCAAGGCCAGCCTGAACTGCATAGAGAGACCCTGTCTCAAAAAGACAAAAGAAAAAATCAAAATAAACGTATACAGATTATTATTCACCAATTATACTTCAGTGTCACTGTTTTTTGCTTTATCGAGGTGTAACTAATAAACAAAGTTGCATGTTTGACATGTACATCCATATATGTTTGGACACATGTATGCACCCATGATACCATCACCACAACCAATGTGCTGGACATCTCCCTATTTCCAAAATTTTTTTTTTGTTTTTTTTTTTTAAGGTGGTTTTAAAAAAATAAGCTACCACGGGGCGGAGCCTGGCGGTTCACAGGGGCGACCCGGGGACTCCACCGGGCCTCCAGCCAGCGCACTGCATGGAGGCAAGCCTGGCGGTTTGCCGGGTAACCCCGCCTACTCGACCAGACCCAGATGACCTTGAGGGCTTGTCAGTGGGGCTTGACCATAGTGAACCTGGTTCCCTGCCTATCTACCGTCTCTGAGAATGCGTGCTTTTCCACCTCCTGCCACAGCAATTTGTGTACACCCATGTTTGGTACAGCATAATATGAAGCAGCCGTGTCTCTTCCCAATGTGAGAGCCCAAAGGAGTAAATAAACCGAAAAGTACAGTTATTATAAGAGGGAAGATGATTGATTGGGTGGTAGAACAACAGAGATGAGAGTGGAGAAAATTGATTAATTGAACGAGCCATCATCTAACAGAGTAACAAATGTGAAGATATCATGTAATACAGCATGCATTACATACTATCTTCTCTATAATTTGGTGTTTCCTCCACTGTTTTTGTGTTAATAAATGTGAAGATAACATTATGTAATACAGCATGCAGTGCTAATTCACTGCTATCTTCTCTATAATTTTGTATTTCATGTAGTTTTTGTGTTATTCTGATTTATATGTGTCCATTCTTTTGTCTTTAAAATTTAAAAATAAAAAAAAATAAGCCACCAACAGTGAATGGAATAAAATGCATGCATTAGATCTAGTATTTAGGAGTAAAGTTTGAGTTATTTAATTATTTTATCCAAAAGCATCTATTCTCATTATTTGGCTTCAATTTGAGGAAAGTTTAATTGTTTCTCTTGGAAATTTGCCTTGCGGTTTGACAAAATGTCAATGTCTGCAGAACTCCACTCCTTAAATGTAAATATTTACTCAATGTTAATATTACTTTGACAGTATAAAAGGGAATATATCTACATTTCAGAATTGACAGATGCTTTTCATAGTGTGTCTTGAAAATATGTGTAATGGCAAGTTTTTTGTGTTTTTGGCTGGCACTGTTCATAGATCTGACACTGGTGAACCTGGGCCTCTTTCTGAAGAAGGATTGCTTAAGTACACAGTTGCCATATCATGTATCCATGTATGATTCAACAGTCTGTATTTCTGCTGCTGTTAAGGCAATGACGGTCTGTACTATTTATTTATGGAAACCCATCAAGCACACCTGCCTTGAGAGAGCCAGCCCAAGCCTGTGAGTAAAAGCGTAGGCACATAACTGGAAGTTGAATAAGAGCAATTTATGCCTCCTTGAGTTTGAGGAAGAACTTTGAGGGTCCTACTTTTCATCCCCCTAAAAACTGACTCTGAAACAAGAACTTGGGATGTAGGTATTTTTTTAGCAGGTGATCCAGGGAAACACAGATAAAGTGGAGGAAGTGTAGAGGAAAGGAGAAATACTAATAAAGGATTATTGAGGAGTTGGTTACTGCTGTGAAAAAGTAAGGTCCCATCTGACTATGGACACTACGACAGGTCACTTGAACAAGCTTCTGTGGGACAGGCAAGCTAGAGCATCTATCCCCAGACTCATATTCGTGTCTTTATGGCTTGAAAGGTGCCCCTGAGAAATGGGTGTGTTAAGTCTGTTGCTCCCCACAACACTTGTGAACTGAACAAGCTCTTGTGGGCTGAAGAAAGTGCCAGACAGAGAGAGAGATACTAACCACTGGGAAGGAAAGTGGTAGTGTGGGACAGAACTGCTCACTGTTCAGGTCAGTTGGAAGGTTGGACAAGGGAGTGTGTCGGGGTATCCGCATCATATGTACATGGCGGGCTTCAGGCCTTTGATGTGATGGAGTGTCAGTGAAGAGCGGTGGTGAGGGAGTTGTGACATGGCTGAAGCAACATGGCTGTAAATTCTGAAGAAGGAACTTCCCTTCACCATTATTATCCCAGAATAAAACAAGAGTAATGAAGTGTATAATTAGGTGGTCAGTTCAATTCAGTTGTTTGGTATTCTGCCGACCACTGGTTTTTAAAGTAAAGCAGCATCAACATCACCTGCAATTAGTTAACAAAGAAAATCGTTGGGCCTCTGCCCGTCATCTCACTGAATCAGCAACTCTGGAGGTAGGACTCAGAAATCTGTGACAAGCCCTCCAGGTGGTCCTGATACACACACTGAGCTTGAGAACCGTGGATGTAGACAAAACACTGTATAGTCCTGGGAGACTTAACTGTTATCCCAGCCATAGTGGAGTGGACCATCTGAAGAGAACTATCCAGATGGAGAGAACTGTCTGGCTTCTAGCCCTAGTAGGGTGTGAACATGGAAAAATTACTTTATATTTATAAGACATTTCCAATCTGCAAAATGAGAAGTTTAGACTGATATATAGGTATTTCAAACTTTATTTTAAGCAGTAGAACACTATATTTAAAAAAAATCTACTTAGAATATCAGTAGACATATAAAATACATATAAAAACAACAGTCTTAGCTGGGAATAGCAGCCAGTGTCCTGTCTTTTAACCTTTTCTACAGTGACTTCTCACATACTACTAAGGATCTTCAGGGTTTTAAGAAGCGTAGTTTGAGAACCACTGCCCTAGAAAATGTAGGTCCCTCCGCAGTATGGTCTACAACATCAGAGAGAACCAACCATGATTTACTTGGTGATGACGGCACTGAGGGAGATCTAGGATCATGAACCTTGGCTGTACCCCTACAAGCAGGGCAGCCCTGAGCAAATTGTGTCGCCTTCATGGTTCCAGCATCCTCACTTATAAAATGGCATTGCTTCTATCTCTTACCATACTTGTTCTAAAGGTAGAGAGGATCAAATAAAGGAATGTATGTGAACATACTTTATAAACTGCTAAGTCCCACTTAACTGAAAGGGATTATTGTGGGTGAATTTATCATTCCAGGTACTTTTCCTTTGTAACTGGTGCCAAAGATAGGTAGAGATACACAGAGAATGTAGATAGTTAATGGTCTGCAGGTTCTCCTTATCTTAGAGGGATGCAAATATAATTTTTCTTTTTTAATTAAAAGCCTGTTTACTAAGATGAGTCACTCTAAATAAAATGATGCTTAAGCAGGGACTTGAATTACTAGTTGAATCATTCTACAAAGCTTGTAAAAGAAATGTTTGGGTAATACGATCTAAAGAGGTAATTGGTTTTTCTTAACAATTTACTGTCCACATACTAATAAAGAGCCAATTTTTGAATATGTTGATTTAGCATTTTTAGCTGGTTGTATATTCAGAAAAATTGCAGTGAAACATTAATTTAGGTTTATGTGGCTTTTTTCCTGTCAGATGGGACTTCTGGGAGAGATTAATTTATTCACAACAGAACTAGCTGAGAAAAATCAAGCACAATGTTTAATGGCTGTATTTTGTCATTAGGGAAGTCATGAATAATTTCTTGTGCAACTTTTAGAAGACTACTAGCAATGTCAAATATGATTACTGGAGTTAGAAGGTAGTCAAATTAAAAAGCTAATTAACTCCAAACCCTCAGGATGGCAGAAGGTTATAAGGATGTCTGAAAACTGTCACCCTAAGGAATAGCTATCCACCAGCAACTCTCGGTGGTCATTTCCGAAGGCAGCTAACACTTGGACCTAAACTATCTGTTCTAAGTGTGAGTCACTTTGCATCCTCTAAGCACCTTCTCACCATTACTTGGATCTTCCACTTAACACCAGCGTGGCCCATGCAGCCCTCTCAGGAGAGATCCCTGCTGATTTGACAAGGATCTATTCTTAACTACAGTGTATGCGAGTGGAGGGTTGTCAGCATTCGTGAACTGGAGAGCTAGGTAGGTGGCTGGGGACAAGCCTCCTTAAGCCTGCTCATTCACTCATCCAAAAAAAGAGATAGATATCCAGAACTTACTGTTTATCTGGCATTATGCAGAGCGCGGTGAACACAACAGGCGGGTCTGGAGGAATCAGGTAGGCAGGAGCAGCTCTGGGAGGACAGCGTGGCGTGGAGGAGAGCAGAGAATGTTTCAGGTAGAGAAATAGCGTGTAGGATGGTGCAGAAAGAAGGGTGCAGCAAGTTCTGAGCACTGGAAAAAATCCAGGATAGCTATAGTGGAAGAGTTACGTAGGTAGTGAGGTGAGCTGGTATCTATCTGGTCATGGAGGACCGTGTCAGCGTCTTTCCCTGACTTGTGTAAAGTTAGGACCAGTGCAGAGCTCGGCTTCTCAGACTGCTCCATGGAATTCACTGGGTTCTGTTGAGGGGACCCAGAAGGCCTTGGGAAATTGGCAGTGGAAGTGAATGGCTCCGGACTCCAATTTCTGGCTCCGTAGGAGCAGTTTTGCCAATATCCCTTTCAAACGTTGGGGATCTAGGTATGACAGTCTCGGAAGACTGGGCTGTATGAACATTTAAAAAATGAAAACCACCAGATCCCCTTCAACTCTGACATCTTCAGATAACAGAACTCTTTGTCACTCTCCTGGAACAATGGTATGTGGCTCAGTCATTGGCTTATTGTCTTCTGAGAAGCAGCCCATTCCTGATTAAAAACACGCAAGGTTACTTATCATATGAACTAAGTAAGGTCCTGGGATTTTTGATTCTGTTTTTCACGGACCTTTCAAAAATAGCCCCTGAAAATCCCACTTTCCCACCTTCATTATTGTCTTTATGTCAGCAGGAGAGAGGAGCCTTCTACAAGCCTCTGACGTGCCTTCATAAGGACCAGTATGTACAGGGCTGAGTCTCTCTCAACTGGGGACACATGGCTGGGAAACACACCCCCTTATGTACTGAAGGGCGTCAGTGTGAGGAGCAACCCCTCCTGAAGCGAGAACTCACCCTGTCTCACCCAGCGGAGGCTGAGTAAGTGCGAGAAAGCTGTCTACCTGCTGTTTCTCTGCAGCCGCTTGCTCCTGAGGCTCTGGCTCTCTAGACCAGCATAACTGGTTTAGCTTCTCTTTCACTTGCCCCCTTCAGACTTGACTTCTTATCTTCCTGATACTTAGACATTGTCTTGAGTCTGGGCTGCTGCTCTGACACTTCCTTGCTCACACAGGCATGGAATCTGAAGACTGGCCTGGCCAGCCACATGGGTCCCGGCTCCTCTGAGGCAGAGCAGCCTGCCATCTGCCCCTGTTCCCATGGGCACTGGGCATAATTTAAGGACTCAGTTTGGACACTACTGACACTACCTGATGTCCCCTCCTGGATGGAGCTTCTCGATGCG
This sequence comes from Dinomys branickii, assembly GCA_004027595.1. Taxonomy (NCBI): domain Eukaryota; kingdom Metazoa; phylum Chordata; class Mammalia; order Rodentia; family Dinomyidae; genus Dinomys; species Dinomys branickii. The sequence continues at coordinate 33,826 of PVLD010010815.1, read as the reverse complement.
TTTAGCAGGAGGCTCAGGCCTCAGTCCTTCCTGTTGCTCCTCAGGTCAGTAGCACTTCTCGTCATTTAATGTGCAAACAGAGCCCTGGCGGTCTGGCTGAGATGAATAGAACTGGGGTTGGGCCTGACCCCCTGAATTTCCGAGGTGTTCCCGTGGGATAATGGTGATTCACCAACTTCATTTTGGGGATCAGGCCTGTGTATAGCACCCTCAGCCCCCCTGGGATGAGGTCTGAAATAATTTTTTTAAAACATATTAGTAAATATCTATTGCATACAATCCCTCTCTGGCAATTGCTGTGCTGCTAAGATCCAATCTCTGGCAATTGCTGTGCTGTTAAGATCCACTCTTTGGGCTGGAGGTACAGCTCAGTGGGCTAAGTGCTTGCCGCCGAGCACTAGGGCCCTGAGTTCGATCCCCGGTCCCGGGGGAAAAAAAAAAAAAAAAAAAAAAAAAAGATCCACTCTTTGCATTCAAGGAGCTTACATTTTAATGAAATAAAAGAGTTTATTTTGTGATTATATACTTTGTACAGTTTAATTCTCATAACATCCTTATGAGATTGTCATTATTATCCCCATTGCATACATGAAGAAACATACAACATGTTTTAGAGACATTAAGACACTTGTCACAGGTTACACTGACAGGAAATGACAGTCTGGATTGCACTTGACATCTGGCTCTGAGCATTCGTGCTTTCTAGGATGTAGCTTATTATACATTTCTGTGTGTTTCTGTGTTGCTAAAATCCATAGAGCTGTTTTCTGCCTGTTTTCTTGTCTAACACTTTGGTTTCTAGCATAGATTGAGTCCTGCTTCAAATCTAGCCAACCTTCCTGGAGATCAGGGACCCAAATACTCCCAGTTCCTCCTTATCATCTACCCCATACCTAGCTGGAGTACAGTTACTAGGAAACACAAAATACTGTTCTACGTTGCAAAATAGCTTCTAGGAATTGGCCTGAAGAATTTTTACTTTCCCCTATAACTTCACTCCATGGATTCTGGAGTTGTATATTCAGCATCAGGTACTTCAAAAAGTTAAGCTACTATTAGATGTAGTAAAGGAAGAGGGGAGGGGGTTTACTTTTATGCAGCGCTCTTTCTCCAACTCTCAATCCATGGTCCAGGCGTCCTCCTCCTAGAGATGGACATGGCATCAGGTAGCCCAAACCCCAGCTCAGCCATGTCAGTCTCTGATGAGATTCTGGGATGAGCAGAAAGGGTAGGGTAGATTCTCAAGGGTAGATGGTGCATGGGAGGACGAACACGGATTACCGTCATTTTGCTCAGTGCTCTTGGCTTTCTCTTCTTCAGCGCTCTGCGCTCCCTCTTCCCCTGCCTGTCTGAACAGGGCTGGCTTCTAAAGTAGGCAGAGAGTTCACTTCGCTTTCTATTGGCTCCTGTTAAATTATGCAGGAGGCAGGGGAAAGGACAAATATTTACTATTGCTTTATCTTACTTAAATGGTAGAATTTAGAAATAGTTAAATTAAAATATGTTGTTGATAGTTCTCACCAACAGTTGCAGTATTTTCTGTTTATTACCTAATATAACCATTTTACTCCAAGATAGTATGACTTCAAGTAAATCTTCCCCCAAATTCTGTGACCCATTCCCCATATGCAGGCTGATATTTTCTCTCACAGTCTGATCTCTCAAGGAAGATGATCGATCAGAAACCAGACTTCAGGCAGGCTTCCGTAGCACCCCCACTCTGAATCACTCCTGCTGCTCCTGTGAGTGTCCTTCCTCGCCTCTCACACATTCAACAGATGGCAGTGTCCGCCCAGCGCAAGCCCTCATTTGCCGTGACCTTCAGACCTTCTAGCTGACTGTCAGTTGGATACTCTGATCTTGTTCCCTCCAGTCTTCTTCCTCACCTTTGCATTGCTGAGGTCCTAGCACGTCTCACTCAGAGGCCCCTGGAGAAATGACACTATTAGGTGGTTTAAACCACATCATAAGCAACGGCTGTGTATGTCACTGAGCCTCCTTTTGCACTCACCCCCACTCAGACAAAATGTAAACATGTTCATGGTTAGCAGTGTAGTGCTGTGCGGTTTCCTTTAACTCAAAGTTAGAAGCCCCCTGAGGGTGTCCCATGGTTTCTCTGCAAGTCCTAGAACTGTTTATTTACTCTGAAGGCAGCTGATGGAGCTCCGACCTGACTAACCACAGCACCCTGCTTAGAAGATTGGAGGCTTGCACATGTTTGTATGCACCCTGAAAACCTTTGAGGGTTATGCGAGTTAGTGCTCTGAGAAGTAACTAAGAGTAAAATCTCAGAGCTTTGCATCAGCATTTTCTTCTTGGGACTTCCTTTAATTCTAAAACAGTTTGTGGTTAAACTCTATAATTTTTAACCTAAAAGGTTGCCTACAATTTTAGCAATTTCCAGGCAATTTTTGTTGTTGCAAGCTCTTTTGAACTCAGTGTTTAGTAGTAGTGATAACACTGACCACAAGTTTTCTTTTTTAAATAGGAAAACTGAAACAAAATAAAACAAAACTTAAAAATATGGAAAAAAATAAATTAGTACATATTTTAGGTTCTAAAAACTATAATACACTTCGAACTTCTCTCAAGTCCACATACTATTGCTTGTCCTGGAAAAGAGTACGTTTTGTTTGAAGTTCTGGAACTTGAACCCAGGGCTTACGTGCATGCTAGGCAAGTGCTCTATCATGGAGCTGTGTCCCCCAGCTCAGAATATGACCTCAGCACAGGAAGTTTTTGACTGAAGACTGTACAGGCTGACAGCAAAGCAACTAGCTGGGTGTCAGCTCAGATCTTAACCACAGTGAGGTACGTACAGTCCCTTTGTGTTGGTCCTAGCTCTTCTCTGACCTCATGCCCCTGTGAATACTGAGTCCATTTCCTTTTGTCTGAAAATATGTTGACCAAAAGTTGAAAATTGACACATATATAGCTTCTCACCCCAAATCCATTCCATATACAAAAGGTGAACTTTCATTCTTTTGTTCAGAAATATTTAGTTATCCCTTGTTATTACCTGCACCATTGTTTGACTTTCTAGGCCTTTTATAATCTGATTTCAATATGCTTAGCCATTCAGCTCCTTTTGGACATTCGCATTGTTCTGCAGCTGTCAACACCAGCCATCTCTAAATGTTTTCCTCATTCCATACTGGGACTCTGTGCCCACTAAATAGCAACTCCACATCACCTCCCCCAGCACACCCCATGACCATTATCCGGCCTTCAGCCAGCGTTTGTCCAGTCTCGGGATCTCACATAAATGGAGATCTTCTATTTTTGGAAGTAACAGTTTCTCTTTAAACAGCAAAATAAGAAAGTTTGATTGAAAACACTGATAGAATAAACTTGGAGATTTAAAAAATGTATAATTAATGTTGGAATGCGTGTTGACAAGCACAGATGAAAGACACTGCTGTAATCAATAATATTATGACTGAGAGGTGGTCACTACAAAGGGTTTACTTTTAAAAGGAGCTCTGTATGATAATATACACAAATAAAACTAAGATGCATGCCTTCATATAATCATTCTTCATATGAAGTCTAAGTAATGAGGCGACAATATTGATGAATATCGTGTCTCTGCTATAAGTAGATCTCTGCATTCCAACCTTGACTTTGTTCCTAGTTTGCCATTTGGCCTGGGGTGAAGGCTCTCATCCTTTCAAGTCCCTTCTGTCTTCATCTGTGAAATGTAGATACTAACAGTTGCCTTTCCTACATCACAGGGTTCATGCAAAGATCAAATAAGATAATCAAAGTGAAAGGCCTTTGAAAAACACAGAGCCCTGTAGAAATAAATGCAAGGCATTATTAAAGACTGTGGAGAGATTGCTAAGCAATTTGATTCAAGGCCAAAGTTTTGTATTTTTAAAAGTTAAAAAGATATTCAGTATTTACAAATTTTTAGAACACCAAATTCTTGCTTTGGTGACATGTACCACAACTGAATGGTGTTCTTAGTGCTGTGCATTTGATACCTACTGCCCTAGTCATCTAACCACTACCACAGCAGATGTAATTATACAACATTTCAGCAATATCTGCAATTTTTAGTGGGTAAGAAGTTATAAATCCACATAGCACAGAAACAAAGTCATGCCTTGAAGAGGAAAATTCTCTTACTTTTCCATGGTGGCAAAAATGCTACTCTCAGTAATACATCTACTGTGATGCCTGCCAATGCAATTTAATAAGCATTTATTGAGTGCCTATGGTTTACAAGTCATTTGGGATAGAAATGGAATGGAGGCAGTGATGGACGTGGTGAGAAGAATGTGAGAAGGTGGGGCTCACTGTGAAATGGGTGAACATTAATACGAGTCGGGACAACTTTCCATAAGAAATGTAAACATGCACTATACATGTGTACTAATAAACTTTTAAAAAAGGAAAAAACATACTCGGTTTGAAAAATTAAAAACAAAACTAAACCAAAGGACTAGTGGGGAGTGGAAGATTGTGACAATAAACTATAAAGACAAAAAGTAATCAATCAATGCGAAGGAAATGCTTGAGGAATGTACCATGGGAATGGAAAATTGCAAGGATTAATTCATCCCATCTAGGAGGGCAAAATCTGGTGACATTTGTCCCAGGGCTTGATGTAGGAGAAAGATTCCTTGTCTCAGAAATAGAGGGGAGGATAAGTCTGAAGGAAACATACCCAGCCCATCCCACCAATGTTTATCTACAACCTAGTGATAAAACTAAATTTAGTAGTGTGCCTGCATATTGCGATACAGCAAAGTCACAGCAGAGGACTGTTAGGGACTCAATTCCAGACTCCCTTGAAAACAACGATCTTTTGGCATCCTACATTTTCAAGAAAGGAACTCAGAGAGTGTCCCACACCATCCGGCAAACAATACCCCATTTTATTTCAGGTCCATAGAGATGCCAGGATTTTACCCTGGTTTGGGTGAGGGTTCCATATTTAACCCACACTCCACTGGAAAACTCCAGGCGCACGCTCCACCTGCAGGCCACTAAGCTCACTTTTCCTCTCAGCGCCCTCAGTGTTCATAGACTCAGCACCAACCTTTACATTCACCCTTGGTTTTCTTCCGGGATTATGCTTCCCTCTCCCCAGGTATTACACTTAAATCACTGTTCTCTTTCCAAAGACCCTAAGAACCTTCTTTCAACCTTTATCACTCTATTAACTAATATGTATTAAACTCTTACCTTGGATTAGGCAGTACGTGAAAAGTGTTACAGTATTGTCTCCTTTGCATGAGGGCAACTGAAAATTCTATTTGTACTTTATAGACGAACTGGCACGAACAGAGGTTTAGTGACTGGTCCAGTCATGCAACTAGTTGAAGAGTAGAGCCAGGACCCAGGTCTGTCCTTTTAACCCTGCGCTGTGCCATCCCTGTCCTTTTACCTTTCCCCTCAGTATCAACATGGAATTCTGTGCCATTGGTGTCACTTATGTGCAAACTGTTTTGAAGCAGAGCATTTCCTTGTGAGTTAAATCCAGGCCGCTGATGGTCTGATATGTCTGTGTTAACTAAGGCTTGTTCAGCACCCTGTTTGTGCTAAGCGCTGTACTAAGCACACACGTTTTCTCATTTTAATGCTCACAGCCTGAGAGAGGAGCATTATTATTACCTCTTTTTCAAATGACCAAGTCGAGGCACGAGTAATTGGCATAAGGTCCTATTAGAAACTGATAGGGCCAGTTTTTAGCTTTTGACCATTTGACATCAGAGCTCTGGGTTTTAATCTCTGAGCCATACAAGATTTGGAGGAGTTCAGGGCCTTGAGTGGAGGACCTTGCCTCTAAATCTCTCCCCCATCTACTTCCTTCAAAGCTTGAAATCAGGAATCCAAGAAGTTCCCTAGTGATTAGGTGTTGCTGTTGTTTCTAGGGGAGCAGTGACCCTGGGAGTAGAGAACTGAGTGCCTTCAGAGCCCGTACTGGTGATGAAGGCATCCAGGAGAAGGGTACCCAGTGGCTGCCCTCTGGAGCGGGACAGGCAGAAACTGACCAAGGCAGGAGCAGTCAGCAGTGTAAGTGAGGTACTGAAAGCATCAGGGGCCCCACTGCCTTGCTTAAAATCACCCACCAGCAGCCATTGACAGCATACAGCCGCTTCCTTCAGCAAAGTAGGGGCGGCTGCAAAGGAGGCTCCCAGGGTCTGTTTACTGAGCTCCCCAGTTTCCCCTCTGTCTCAGGGTCTCGCACTGCAATAGCCACGGTGTGTGGCAGGAACTCCACGTCTTCATTTGCCTCTGTGCATCAGTATTTCTTCACCTGCCTCCTTACCTAATTTTAGGCCCCCATTTTGGAGCTTCCTTGGTCATGTTTTTCTCTGGTGTATGCATGCGCACTCGCTCATCACTTACGTACGTTCTGAATAGCACTCATCTCAGGTTGGGATGCTTTACACCTTTGTCTCTAAAGGCAAGATGAACAGCTTGGTCCTCTTGCGTGCTGAATGCTTTCCCACAGGACACATCAGCCTCTTAGAGGTTGGGTAAAAGGCAGAACACACACCTTACCACCTTATATAGTGCAAGGACTCCTGCTCGGCCGGGTTAGCGGCCCGCACCCAGTCGCAGTGAGGCTGCTGGGGATCAGCCTTTGTAATTGGGGGAGGGAAGCACTTTGGAAGATCCAAGGGCAGATCCGCCAGACTCAGCTGGAGGAGCGACAGGGATCCCAGGCACGGTGAGCAAGGTCTCGAGGTTCAGGCGTCGGCACGGCGCTGGCGTCAGTTTGCATCAGTAACATCACCGTTGGCCACGGTACAATCTTTGTGGGCGTACCTGCCTCCCGACAGCCAGCGCCTTGGGAGAGCACACCTTCTGGCCACACCCGGCCGCTGGACATTACATATTTATTGTTGATAATTCTAAAGTATCACTTTATTTGCTCTCAACAACCTGTGCACGAAAGGAAACTGTTGTCTCGGGGCGCGGTGCTCACTACAAGCGCCTCCCCCCCCCCGCCCCCGTACCCTGCGGTCGCTGTCCCCCTCGTGGACCTCGCCTCCAGGTCCAGGCTCCGGGGCTCCAGAGGGTCAGAAAATACTTTTTTTTATTTGTACACAAACAATTTGTTAGGGGAAAGATAAAGTGGTGGAGGGAGTGGGGTGGAGAAGCAGCGGGGGAGGGAGGGCGAAAGCGGGCGAGGGCGAGGGCGAGGGCGAGGGGGAGGCGAGAGGGAGGCGAGGGGGCGGGCAGGGCGCGGAGAGCGCGCGGGCGGGGCCGGGCCCGGAGCAGCAGCCCCGCCCGGGACCCTGCGCCGCGGGACAGCGGCGGGGACACCTGGCCGCCCGAGCGGAGCGCGGGGCCGCAGCGGCCGCGCCAGCCGAGGGAGGCTCGCCGCGCCCAGCCCGCAGCAAGGTAAGCCGCGCAGGGTCGGGATCCCTGGGCGCGGGCCGGGGCCGGGGCCGCGGTGGGCGGCGGGTTCGCCTTCAGTGCGCACGGCTGTGTTACCTGGAGAACCTCCGTCCCCTCTCTGGCCTCCGTTTCTGTTAGACGAGGGAGTCGGTGCAGGGCGGTGTTCCTGAGTCTCCTGAGCTCCAGTACCTGAACTGGGTTCCGGCGCCCGACCAGCTCCCACCTCAGCTGCTCACGCTTGAGAGAGCCATCCCTGGCTGCCCAGACCCGCGTCCCCGGGAAGCTCGGGTGCCGCGTTTCGGGCGCCCCACGGGGGTGCGCAGAGGGGGAAAGCAGCGCGTTAGGACCGATTCACAGGTGGGGTCACGGGGCGGGAAGGCAGAGGACGCGCTGAAGGGTTCTCCTTTGAAAATAAGAAGGTTTGTTTTGGAATTTTCTCCCTACACCCTAGACCTCGTCCCGCGGGAAATGTAAATCACGAGAGGTTTATCATCTTTCAAAGTGGAGCCCGATTGCTTCCGTCGAAGACAGAGACCCACCAGCTTGGAGGAAGTGGGTTTCACGCTCTCTGCGCCCATCCCGCCTCCTCCCTCTTCCCTTTCCTTTCTCTTCTTGCTAATCCCCTTTGCCTCTGAGGGGCCGCGCTTCCTTCCTGGCGGAAAAGTATGATTCTCATTTAGTGTTAGCCAGCAGCCTCCTGGCTTCGGGCTCTGCGTTGACAGGGAAGCAGTTTCTCTTAGTTCACTGCAAAGAAAGTTTTATGCTATTGTCTGTTTCTTCTTTGTGAGAGAGGATCTTTTCTTGGCTTTGCCCTACACTCTGAGTAACTCCTTTGAAGATAATGATACACAGTGTGTTAAGTATTAGTCTCTTATTATTTTGTTGTGAAATTTTGTTTCATGTTTCATTAAAAAAAAACAAACAAACCTGCAAGCTCCACCCAGCAGCACACAGACCCGGGAGGTGGGAGGGCTTCTAGTCGCCCTCCAGCTTTGGTCCCTAGTCAGTCCTTCCCTGCTGGTGAGGCGCCCCCAGCCCCGCGGCCAGAGGGAGGAGGATGACCAAAGCGCTGGCTTTGAGGGGTTTGTGTTGATCTGCAGCACTCTGCCTCCCTCTGCTTCTGTCGCCTTGGCAGTTCTGCCCATCTCCCTGTTGTATCCAGGTGAAATCAGATCCCAGGACCCCTCAAGGGTGACCAGGAAGGAGCAGAGGTGTGAGGAAGAGGGCAGGGCAGTGCTGGCTTTTATTGGCCGCTTACTGTGGGCCAGGCGGTCATGCTTCTGCACATGAAGTGTCCTAAATTCTCACAAAGGTACAGGGAGGGTGATGCTGCACTGTCCAGACAGAAACTGAAGCCCAGAAAGATCGCTTCGCTTAGTCACATAGCTCGGAGTGGCATGGCAGGGGATGGAAACCTGGTCTCTAATTCTGAACCTGTGTTCTCAAGTAAGGGCAGTCTGGAAGAAGAAAAAGCAGCTAACGTTATTGAGCTCTTACTGGGTGTTCGGCATTTCGCACAGTACCTTAGAGGTGTTACTGTCATTAATGTGCAGAGGTTTGGTATCATGGAGGGCTCTGGGCGGCCTTCCTGTCTCAGCAGTGGTCCTGTTCCAGGTCTGTATGATCCCACCCAGCTACCCGTGTGGGCGGGGCCGGGGCCCTGTTCAGTTTATCCTAGAAGTGGTTTAGGGTCTAATAAAAGATTGATTGTCCACATCTGATCCGTTAGCCCTGACCGTTGGCTTGTGAATGATCCCACTGTCCCCTAAGAGGCCTTTTTCAGGCTTCACTCAATAAATATTTGTGGAATGAATGAATTAGCACCTTGTGCAGAGTGGTCTGCTGCCCTGGAGAAATATGAGGCAGTTCAGGGGCAGCTGGGCCCTGTCCTCAAAAGCTGTAGTGCCGGGCCAGGCTGTTACACCTCTGGGGCAAGAGTTTGAACTGTGGCCCTGTGGGCTTCTGGAATTCCCTGGTTAAAAAGTTTGCTGCCACCTGTTTTATAAAGTTTTTAAGCAAGTAGTACATGAAGTGAATTTGACTCCCCCCACCCCAACTAACCTGAAAAGTGACTTGGTATTAATGAGGTGATTATGGTTACTGTCTCAAAAATAAGATGGCACGCATTGCCTTAGGGCTGCCCGTGCTTCTCTGTGGGAGAGCCCCCAGTTGAAAAAAGACAGGACATGGTCCTGGGAATTGGGATAGCCATTAGTTGGCCCTGGGAAGCTTGTAAACTGTTTTAGGGACTTAGGGTTAGGTGTTGATCTGATCTGATGGTATGTGGATCTTAGGTTAAATATTAAAAAAAATATTTCCCCAAAATATTTGAGTAAAATTGGTGCTCTGGCGAATTGTTTTATATTCCTGGGACCTGGGGATACTCAAAGGGAGAAGCAGGGCAAAGGTTTGGGTCTGGGGGTTGACAGTACTGTTTCCATTTTCCATTCTCTGGTGCACAGGAACAGAGCTTAACTTGTGGGAGAAATGATCCTTTTCTCCACTTTCCAGAATAAAGAATGTTTTAAAAATAAAAATATTCTTTATTGTTTGCTTTCTTATTACCAACACTATCTTCATTGCAGAAAAAAATAAAATACAGATCGCTACTAACAACAATAATTGAATTCATACATCTGTACTCAGAAGTAACCAATGCAGAACTCGGGGTATAGTTTGCAAAATCCTTTTTTCTGCACATATGAGTAAATCGAAAATGAATACATTCCTTAGTTTTGATTGAATTCTTGTCAAAGCTAAGAGCCATCTCATATTGTTTTTGAAAGAATATAGAAAATAAACTATGGTGATTAAAAACAGGATGAAAGTTAATCCTGTGTGTGAGCCACAGTTTACCCCACTCCCGCTATCCCCTGTGCCATTTAGTCTTCTGCAGAGAAACAGGTCAAGCTATGAGGCTGCTGCGGAAGCTGTAGGGTCCAGCTGAGCTCCTTGCTACATGTCTCAAATGTAGCAGAATAGATTGTGCTTCAGTGGTGCTGAGATGCAAAATGTGAGCAGAAAGTTCAAAAGTTTCTTTTAGAAGTGAGAAGAGGGGCCTAAACAAGGTCTTCGCTCTAGTGCTGCATTTCATTACCTGTGTGACCTTGGACAACACAGGTGACTCCTTTGAGGTGATTTTTCTCACCTAAATTCGAGATTAGGAACACGGTGTTAATTAGAGTTCCATTTCTCTGGCAAAATACTGGAGATAATCAGCTTATAAGGAGGAATAGTACATTTTGGTGCATGGTTTCAGTGGCTGACTGATCAGTTGACTCTTATTTTGGGGCCTATGGAGGTGTGTATGGTAGAGGAAACCACTCACCTCTTGGCAGCCAATAGGCAGAGAGACAGGAAGTGGCTAAGGTCCTACTGTCCCATCAAGGGCACCCCATAAAGACCTAACTTCCGGTCACTAGGCCCCACCTCCTAAAGTTTCCACCACTTCCCACTAGCACACAAGCCTTCAGAAAATGAGCCTTTGGGATATTTGGGATATTACAGAGCACTATAACAGTACTCTGCTTCCCTGCTAGCATCACCGAGAGGAGCAAATGTCAGTTGGTATCACGTGTTACTTGAATTGTACAACAGTCTGTGCTACTTAAACAGTGTTTAAACTTAGTTCAAAGGCATTGTCAGACTTTATGAAATGCTATAATCACACTCTGACTTAGTGGTCATAGGACAAAATTATGATACAAATTTTTTATTGGAACTTTACCTTAAGTTTTCTTCACAGAGTCTAGGATTCCTTGGTGGCTAGTATCTTACTAGTCTTTATCGAAGTCCTGATCAGATCTGGACAGAAGGTAGTTCCATTTTCTAGAATAAAAACACAATTCAGGGGAGCTATTTATTTGCACAGAGAGTTCCCGGAAGTCATCTCTAGTTACCTTCAGCAGGGCACAGGCTTGGTAGGAAAAAGCAGTAAGAGCACTTGGAAAGGGGACGTGCCCCTATGGGCCCTGGTGAGTGCCGCCAGCCAGTTCCTCACAGAGGCTCACAGATGCGCACCTGCTCCTGGGTGCTTGGGAGCCAGCGGACCTTGCACTGGGAGGCAAGTGGCTTGGCTTCTACCCCTGCATCTGCCAAAGACAATTTGTTACGACTGAGTTTAGTCACATCATCCTTTCGGGCCTTGGTTTTGTTAACTATAAAAGGTTAGGGAGTTTGATTACCTGAGGTTCCTTCTGGTTTTAAAAATCTGTTATTTTTCATTTCTGTCTGTTCATGTAGAAGTCTAATAGAGAATTATCACATCTAGATGACTTAGGTGTTAGAAAATATTTCTACATTTTGTTTTTTGGAGCTTTTGGTAACTGGCTCATAATTTTTCTTTTGAGACAGAGTTGCACTATGCAATTCAGGCTGGCCTTAAACTCACTGTGTAGCCCAGGTTGGCCTCAAATTCATGGTGATCCTCCTGCCTCAGCCTCCTGAGTGCTGGGATTATAGGCATGTCCACCATGTCTGGCTGGCACTTATGATTTTCTAAAAGTCTCCCCACTCGACTGCCTTCCATAGATCATTGAGAGGGGAGTTGTTCCCATTCACTTGGGCGTTGCTGTTAATCTAGCACCTTCACCTAGAATGTTTTGAGGCTTTGTGAGATATTTAAACAACCTAGAACAGTGGTGGTGAACCTATGGCACATGTGCCCCAGTGGGCTCTTTGTATCACTAAGAGCTCTAAAAAGTTCTCTATCATTGGACTTGAATGTTGTGAGGAAAGAATAGTTTGGCGCGTTTCGGAGAGTTAGGTGTACAGAAATATAATGCAAATAGGTTTTTATGGCAATAAAACCATCTGTCACTAATTGCCTCTTAAGTCTCTGAAAACAGTGCTTTTGCTTTCTGTCCCTATGGCATTTTGCTCTGTGCTCCTTTCACAGAATACAGAAGAGGCACATGACCCCCTCTTGAGTTTCTTACTTCTAGAATCCTGGGGAAGAGGCTGCAGAAGACAGGAGACAGAATGCAGCTGTAGTTGGAATAGGAACGAGATGAAAAGATCAGTTAGAGCACAGATTGAACCCCCAAGGGCTGGGACTTGCAGTTGAATGCTGAGTTCGCACTGCCTGGCATAGTTGCTGGTATTCAGTGGGAACTCGGTATTTTCAATTAAATGATAAATGAAAGGTGGAAGAATGATTCCTCCTGAAATGAAGTCTTTGCTGAAATGCAGAGTAATGTGCCTTTGATAGTTGCAACAACTTCCTTATGTCCTTCTAAGCTACAGAAGCTCTTCCCTACACAATGTCTCTGACAGTGATGACTGAAGTAACAGAAAGCCTGAAGAGAGGCCTGTCCTAATGCCACACTTTGCATTCTGAGCTGGAAGGAGCAAGGCATTGTTTGACTTCTGGGTGAACAGGCATGTCTTTCTTCCCCTGCAGAAGCATTGTTTTACTGTGAGTCTTGACAGAGCTTGATGGCATCAGCTGCTAATCAGACAGATATGTTTTGTGCTGCCATTACTCATGGCCACAGGCGCCTGGGCTTTCCTGCCTCTGGCTGAGTGAGTCACTCGGTTAAAACACAGGGCTGTGAGGCTGAGGGCCTGGGCTTGGTTGGAGCCCAGACTAAGATCTGTACCGTGGCCATTTCTGTCCCCTCTGCCAGTGATCTGTGTTAGGAGGAAAACAGCTGTGACGCGTTAGAGTCTTCAGAGCAGATTTTTTTTTTACCACGATTGGTTTTAGATTAGTCATTTGAGTTTTAGAAACAAAAGGTCTGGATTTTCAGTTTGACTCTTCCCAGAATATGTTCTAGGCTTGTTTCAGTTTTACCATTGGGGACATGTTCAGGGGATGCAAGGTGGCCCTTTGTTGTCCCCGTGTCTGGACTGTTATCACAGGCTATAATCTCTTCAGTGTCTCTATAAAATGGAGTGATCATACCTGCCTCAGGAGGCTGTCGAGAGGGTCGGATGAGGTCATATATGTAATGAGAACCAGTGAAACAGATACTGTAGCTGGGTGGTTGGCCAAAGATGCCTCAGCCAAAACCTCACCATTTCATGTGTCTGGAGCCAATTCTGAATTTAGCTACAGTTTCTGTGTGACATATTCAAGGTAATTTATGAGTAGTTAAAACCAAGAGGAGGAACAAAGATTTGGATCCAGATATTCTGACTCTAGACCCTATGCTTTGGATTATCAAAATATAATCTAATGTATTTATAGCCTATCTGTACCCTAGGAGCATTCTGCTTTATTTTTAATGACATCGGGAAGTTCCAACCCCAGTTCTAGATGCAGAAGCAAAGTTTATAGCCTGACCAGTGTTTTTACCACATAGGACGGTACTTTAAAATGAGCTTGTTGGTGGTGCACACCTCTAATCCCAGCACTTGGGAGACTGAGGCAGGAGGATCATTGCAAGTTTGAGAGCCTGAGCGTCAAAGTGAGCTCAAGGCCAGCCTGTATAGTGAGATCCTGTCTCAAAAAGACAAAAAGAAGAGAAATATTTGGGGTTTGACCTGAAACTACAAAGTGATGAGTTAGCAACTTAGTGGTGTATTTAAGAATCAGTTCTGCCTTGGAATATAGTAACTAAAGTGCTATGCTTAGAAAGTTAAGTACTGGTTCTATTTATATTAGATAATTCACATCACTCATGTCCTTTACTTAGAAGAACAAAAATGGTATCCTTTTCTGCGTTCCCTTTCAAAATGCTACAAAGGATAATAATAAACAGAATATTATCTATTGGCCTCATACTGTGTATCAGGCCCTTGCCCGTCTAATTGGCAGGACAGAGCTCTGAAGCAGATGACAGCTATCCATGTTACTGAAGAGGAAATGGATGCAGAAGTTAAGTGCCTCTAGATGTAGAGTTAGTATATGACAAAACAAATACCTGAACTCAAGTTGCTTACTTTGACTCAAAAGCATGTGCTCTCTCTACTGTCCTGACTTCTGGGGGGTAGTTCTTTAGAACAAAGATACAGTATGCTCATGCTTATTGAATCCTGTACTGAGACATTGTTTGGCATGAGGCTTGTAACAGCTCATAGTATTTTAAACTGAGACTGTTTCAGAAAACCTGAGTGTATTTCTGCTACCCAGTGATGTTATGATGGATTTGACATCATTAGGATAGTCACAAATCCTAGGGTCTAGAGTCAGACTATCTGGATCCAAATCTCTGTTCCTCCTCTTGGTTTTAGCTATTCATAAGTTACCTTGAGTGTGTCACACAGAAACTGTAGTTAAATTCACTCTTTCAGGAAAAAAATCAGGTTCTCCCAGCAAACCATGGCCTTAGGAGTCAGCTGCTTGTTCCTTCAGTTAAAAAGCAGGGCAGCTGTGGACTAGCATGCCAGAAATGTGACTCTGGAGAACTGGAAACCATCTTTCATTTGTACTTTATTTCTGGAAAATCCTAGCTGAATTTTATTTGGAGGCATCACAATTTGATAAATGAGCAGAAATATACTGAAGAATTTGAGTGAAAATGAAATAGATTTTCAATCTATACTTATTAGGTGAGTGGTGTTTGGAATGTTTGTATGTCCATAATGAGATATGTTGGGACAAGACCCAAGTCCAAACAATGAAAATCATTTATGTTCTCTATAGACCTTATTCAAAGCTTGAAGGTAATTTTACACAATATTTTTAGTATGCCTGTGTTTTGACTGTAACCCATCACAAGAGGTCTGGAGTGGAATTTTCCACTTGTAATATCAGTCAGTGCTCAAAAAGATTTCTAACATGAAGCACTTTAGATTCTTATTTTCAAAGTAGGGATGCTTAGCCCATAATGAGCATGCTCCAGTCCTTTTGAAATAGCACGTACCACCTTTTTGCACATATAATCACTTGTGTTCTTGCTGGAATCTTTATTTATTTATTTATTTATTTATTGGTGGTACTGGAGATCGAACTCAGGACTCTGCGCTTGCTAGGCAAGCGCTTATTCCACTGAGCTATATCCCCAGCCCCTCTTGCTGGAATCTTAAAGGTACTTTGCTACCTCATGGATAACAGTGGATAGTTTTGAGGTACAAGTGTAGGTGGAAGGCCAGAAGCTGAAATGATGAAGCTCAATGGCTAGCAAAGTGATAGAAGCAGAGTTTAGGAAAGGTATTTCTAGCTAATATTCATGGCCAGTGTGAATCTGGAAGCCCGTGTTTCCGACGGAACCATTTTGTAATGGAATAAACTTGACCGTGCTGTCCAGTAGAGTTCCATTTAAACCTTAGGCCCACTTACTAGCTGTGTAGTTGAGCACATAACTTAAAAATGGTCTGAGTCTCAGTTTCCTGTTTGGAAAATATTATTATATTATCTTACATAGTGGCTCCAAGAAATAGAGATGCAAATATATTAAATTGGCCAACATTGTGTACTGCGTAGTCACTGTTCAAAAAATTTTAGTCCTCTTCTCTTTTTCCTTCTCTCTGACCCCTTTTCTCCTGGCCTGCTATCTTTGCTCTTGAGGGGAACAATGGTAAAATAATGCTATACATAACATAATGTAGTAAATGCTCTAATGGACATACACATAGCTTGTCATGAGCTTGTACAGAGAGTGACTGCCTAGAAGCATTTGCAGGTGAAAATCTGAGCAACCCACGAATGAGAGGCAGTTTGCTAGGTTGGGAAGGGGAAAGGGGAGAGGACAAATTGGGAGACATTTTACATTAAAAGACATTGAGAGGGGAAGGGCATGGGAACAGAGAAGGACTAGGGAGTGGGCATGGAGGGTGGTTATGGAGGAAGGACAGTTAAGGTGGTGAGCTCTTGACCCAAAGTGAGGTCAGGCACAAAGTTATCCTTTATCTTAAAGGCTACGAGAAACTAATGAGTTTCTCAATATTATGAGTGAAATAGCTAAATTTCTCTTTAGGATGCTCACACTGCCCAAAGCATGAGAGAGAAATTTGAGGTTGATTAGTACATGTGTTTGAATTTGTGGGTTCAGGTGAGATGCCACATTTTAAAACTTTGTTGGTGAAATTTAATGCAGTTGAAGAGATGGTCTTGGTATTTACGATTTCTACAAAAAGGTACATAATGTGTTGGAAAATGGTGATTCCATATACCAGTGTGTGAGCTGGATTACACTGGAGCCAAGTTATTTTCAAAAGATGAAGTATCCCTACTTTGGGCTAAACATATTTACCATTTTAAATAAAGGATCCAGGTGTGTTTTCAGCAAAATGATGGAGTCTTGAACCAAAAAAAAACTTGTTGCAGGTCCTTTTTTATGTTTCCAGAATTGAGTTTAAGATTCTAGAAGTAGTTTACACTCAGTACATGGTGAATATGGTTAGTGCTTTGTAGAATTTCTCAAGCTTGGTGAGCACTATTGTGGTTAGCAGTTTCTGAGCTTCTTGGGAGGAGGAGCGAGGAGGATTGGGCTGCAAAATTTGTCATCTGTGTGAAATTTTGAGAATCTGGGTAGCTCTTCTCCCCACACAGTCAGGATCTGCCACAAGAAGATGCAAGGGTGTGTTTTCTAGGTCTGTGTTTGTTTGCTGGAGTGTTGTCTATCTCTGTCTGACCAGAGGGAAAACCTGACATGTGCTTGGAATTCCTTGGGGAAGGCCACTGGGGAGATTAGTCTTGGTTACTAGAGGTAACCTAAATATAAAAATAATCACTTGCTTACCCACATGAACTAATAAGTGGCCAGGAGCCAAGGGTGTGGAGGAAATGTGGCTCCACCTGTGACATTTGGCCATCGACAGCTGTGACCCTACCATGAAGCTGAGCACAGGTGTTTGATTAGGGTAGGAGGAAGTGAGGAATGGGTGGATGTGTTTATATTTTCCCTTCTCTGAAAGACTTTCCCCAACATTACTCTGAGCAACCAGGAACTGAAAGGAAATCTTGAGCTGACAGTCAGTGGACAGGGGGTAAGATGTACATTTTAAATTCCTTGGAGGCATCTCACGCTGGGCTTTTTGAACCTGACCTCCTCCTTGTGCTGTGGCCCATGTTCTTCTCACTATGGTCATCGAGCCTAGGGTTAGTCCTCTGAGAGATTCTGGTTGGGTCTCTTTAAGACCAAAGTACCAAGAGCGAGGAGCTGTGCATGGGAATGGTCAGGTCCTTGAGGGTGTGTTTGCAATTTCAGGGAGGCTGGTACTTTTTAGGTGCAATAACAAAGTGCATGGGCTTAGTGTAACAGCCAAGTAGGCATGACCGGTCTGCACTGAAATTTGTTGGTATTCTTTTTAAACTATTAAATAATGAACATCTATTGATAAAAGAGGAGTTAGTTAATTCAACAAATGCTGAGTGATTACTATTTTATTATGTGTCCAAAGCTGTGTTAGGTGAAGAGTTGGGGGGGGAAGACAGATATCTATCATTGCCATGTGGCACGGTGTTAGCGGATGTGAGAACAGGTGTGGTATGACAGAGAAGGGAGGACCAGTACCTGGAAGAGGTGTCACTTCAGAGACTTGGGTAAGTTGGAATCAGGAAGTCAAAGGAAGGAAATAATGTGTTGGGGATGGTTTCGTGTTCAGGCACGGTTGGCAGGACTGATGCCAGAGAGGTAGGAGTAGGCTGATTGATCTTGGAGAACATCGGACATTTCTTAAAAGAGGTAAGACTTTTTATGGACTTTACTCCCCTTTGTCAAGTTCTTGCTTGCTCTATAACTTTCAAGTTCTGCTGCCCTTAAAGCTATGGCTGTATAGTTATCGCAGCAGGCTTCCTTCTCCTTCTTGTGTTGGTTTGGGGGTTATGTTTGCAAGGGAAACACAATATAATCCAGGACACATACTTTGTATGATTATTTATCTTTGTCACCCAAAGAATGATATACAAAAAAGTGCAGGAAATCTGTCCACGGACTATAGACCAAGGAATCTAGCCGAGCGCCTGGATCCCTTGATAATGTCCTGAATGAGTCCAGTTGAAGACCTAGAGCACATAACTATCTCATGCAGGCTGTTTCATGGATCTGCGCTGTGAAGGCCCAGAGGTCAGTGGTTGAATCTAGGAAGTCTATGCCAGCGGGATGAAGGAGCTGTGCTGGCAGGCTGAGGGATCTGCACTGGAGCCAGGAAGTAAAACTCAAAAGAACCAGAGCTCCCCCGAAAGGTACTACAGCCATCTTTAGCAACAGTGAGGTCCCAAGCTCCTCTGATGATCAAGGTGGCTGAGTTGGGAAGCCAATGCAACAAACTTCTCTAGGAGACCGGCAGTGCACCTTCTTCCCCTCTGGAGCCAGGAAGCAATGCTTAAAGTGAGGACCAGAGCTCCCCCAGAGTGAACCAAAGCTAGTCTCAGTGCCAGTGAGGTCCTGATCCATTGGAGGATAAAAACAGCCAAGTTTATAGGGAAGGCCACATGACAAGCTCCTCCAGCAGCACCAACAGCTCCTTATAGGTTCCACCAGCTCCAGCAGCCTTTCTCTGCTCCCAACAGCCTCCTTTTCCTTCTCCAGTTCTGCCTTGTACGCTGTGGGCCACAGTCCCCAGGTGGGCCTCCCACACCCAGCACCATGCTTACTCATTTCAACTGGGGGT
Organism: Dinomys branickii; assembly: GCA_004027595.1. Taxonomy (NCBI): domain Eukaryota; kingdom Metazoa; phylum Chordata; class Mammalia; order Rodentia; family Dinomyidae; genus Dinomys; species Dinomys branickii. Next base: position 14,968 of record PVLD010010815.1, on the reverse strand, counting down.
TATAAGTTGACCACCAGTGGTCAATCCATTACACTTCTCTAATTGGTTGTGTTCTCTCTATGGTCTCAGCCTCTCTTGCGGTCTCTGTGTCTCTGTCTGTCTGTCTGTCTGTCTCTCTGTCTCCATGTTTTTTGAGACAAGGTCTTGCTATGTAGTTTGTAGTTCGGGCTGGCCTTGAACTCATTAGGTAGCCCAGGCTGGCCTCAAACTCATGGTGATCCTCAGTCTCCCAAGTGATGAGATTACAAGAGTGTGCTAAGAGGCCTGCCCTGGCCTGTTCCTCTCTTATGGCCATCATCACATGCCACTGTGTGTTATCAATCTTTATGTACTCATTTCATCTCCACTGTTAGCCCAAAAGCTCTTCGAGGAAAGGGACTTAGGGAGCTTAGTTCCTTAATGCCCGGATCCCAGAAGGCTGACACAGTAAAAATGTGTTGAATGAAAATATTTTGAAGTACTGAGTTATGTTGGTTATAAGAATTCAGTGGTCAATGGGAACTTGTTAATTAGCTATTAGGGGTTTTGTTCCAGTGTGAGCAGAAAAGAATTAACATAGCAAGTCTGAAACTACTCATCCTTAGAAAGACCTGCTCAAAAGTGTGGTCTTTGGCTGGTTTATGGAAATTTGGATTTCAAGAGGATTTATACTAATCCAAATGATAAGAGTAGCACACTGCAACTCAGCTATTGGTGTAAACAGTGTGGTTTAAGTTGAATACCTGCTTTTTTCTAGAAGTCTTGGGTATATACCAGGCAGGGGGAATGTATAGAACCAGCTTCTCCCCCCAAAAAAAGCCCTCTGTGCACTAAATCTCTAATGAAATAATGTGGCTGATAACATGTCACACATTGTATCACAGTGCATTGTGTGTCCTATGTGACTCCCCTAGGAGAGGATCCTTTGTTATGGTTTATATCTAGCTACTTCTCCAAAAAGCCACTGGCCCCAGGTGCTCATAGGTGGGCTTTTGAGGGGTAATTGAGTCATAGCATGATACTCACCAGGGGTTAGTCTACTGATAAGTTTATAGCTAAATGTGATTTTGGAGATGAAGCCTGCTTGAGGAAGTGGGTCACTGGGGGTGTGGCCTGGAAGAGTCTGTCTCCCTCCTGCCCCCTTGATTCTCTCTGCCTCTTGCTGTCATACCATGAGCTCATTCCACTGTGCTATACCACTCTACCATGCTGCCTTGGCTTGAAGCCAGACAACTATGGACTGAAACCTCTACATACATGAGCCAAAGTAAACCTTTTTCTGGGTTGTGGTGTTGGATACTGTGTCCATTGCTGAGAATGTGAAACAGATTTTGGTACCAGAGAAGTGCAATTGTTGCTCTGACACTACCTGACCATGTGGTTCAGAAGTCTTTGGAACTGACTTGTGGGAGGAGTTTAGAAAGTTATGGAGATGCTGCCGAGAGAAGCAGCCCTAGAAGTTTGTAGGCTGAGCTTGATGGGAAATTCAGAGCTCAGAAGACCAGAATCATGATTGAAAAGCAGAAAGAAAAGACCAAGCCCAGGAGATTTTAGTTAGGGACTCTTATTCGTAGTTGAACTCCTGGCCAAGTGTGTTATGCTGTAGCAGAAAATTTGTCTGTATTTTGCTCCTGTTATTAGACATTAAGGAGAGGGAGGTTAAGAACAGTGAACTAATTAATCTGACAAAGGGAATTTCAAGGTTGTCTAATGTTGAAGCTGTAGCATGGGTAGTGTTGTAGGCTTTCAGAACTAGCTTCATCTTGAGAATCAAGACCAAAGGGTACACCTGAATAATTTAAAAAGTTTTGAGTTTGGCCAGAAATGAAGCTTTGGTAAGTTTGAGGCCTGCAAAGATGGAGCAGAGGGGAGTTTGGTTGCTAAAAATATTATAATTAAAAATAAGCCAAATACTTTGGAACAGGATAATAGAAAAAATGGCTTAAGGGCATGTGAAGAATGACCAAAGCCCTTCCCTTTTAAGGCTTTAACATTGCAAAAGTAAAAGACTTTGCTTTGAAAAGAGAACCCCAGGGGTCGCGATTGGAGAAGGGTAGCCTACTGAATTGATTCACTGTCTTCAGCCATCCAGGCACTCAGAGGCCTCTGCAATCACCAGCAGGTTGTGAAAGGGCTCAGCTACTGTTCAAGCTATGGCAAACCTTATTGTCATCCACATGGTGCTGGTTTTATGAGCATACAAAATACAAGAGTTGTGGGGTCAAAGAGTCTTCCATTCAGAGTTCAGAAGAAGGCTTGTGGGGGAAGGGAGCCAGGCAACATGCTTCTGAGAAGGCAGTGTATGAAGCTGAAAGTGCAATGGAGACCCTAGAATGTGGAACATCTGAGGAAAGCTACAAGTAGTGAACTAAACCTGCCCAAGAGAGAAGCCATGAGGGCTATAATCCCTGGCAGTGCATTGGAGCAGGGCTAGGCAAATCCTTTGGTGTTTACTTCTTACCACATTTTGTCTTATGGTTGATACATTGTGTCAACTTGGGGAATCTGGAGGTTAGGCTGAGTGATTCAGCAGGAAGCCAGGGTGATTACTTTGTATACATCCTGAGCCTGTGGAAAAGGAGGGCATGGAGACTGTGTGAGAGCTACATGCCCCCTGGGTGGGGGCAGGCTGTTTACAGGGTAAGGGAGAGAAAGAGGCTGCTTGCAGCCATTCTTCCCTTTTTGCTAGTTGTTTGCTGCCATGAACCTTTGCCCTCTGCCATGTGCCACTCTGCCTTAGAACCTGCCAAGTATGGACTAAAACCTCCACAAACTGTAAGCTAAATAAACGTTTCCTTTCTTCATTTTGGGTGTTGGGTATTTTGTCTCAGCAACGAGAGTAAAGTAGCCAAGACAGTCCCAAATGGTGGGCATAGAGCTATAGGACTCAATGTTTGCCCTGCTGCATTTCATTTTTTCTTTGGTCTCATTCCTTTTTAACCCTCCATTTTTCCCTTTCCTAATGGGAATGTTTACTATGTGCCTTTGTGTGTTGGAGGTGTTCAACTTTTGATTTTTGTGGGGTCCACAGAGTTTGCCTTAAATGTCAGAGGAGACTTTGGACTTGGACTTTTCAGCAGTGCTCAAACTGTTAAGACTTTGGAAACTCTTAGACATGGACTAAACGCCTTTTGAATAAAGGGATGTTTGTGAGTCTTTTCTGGGTCAGGGGTGAAATGTTGTCTGTCTCTGGACGCAAAGTCTCATGCACTCATAGGTGGGGCATTTGTGAGGATGTGATACTCGTCGGGAGATTAGCCCAAGGATGAATTTATAGCTAAACAGGGTGTTGGGAGATGAAGCCGAGTCAGAGGAGGTGGATCACTTGGGGGTGTGACCTAGAAGAGTCTATCTCCCTCTCTCCTCTTTCGGTTTCTCTCTTGCTGCTTCCTGCCACCGTGCTAGGAACCAGCTGAATGTGGGCTGAAATTTCTGCAAACTATGAGCCAAAATAAACCTTTCCTCCTCTAAGCTGTGGGTATAAAGTATTGTGTGTCAGTGAGGAAGAAGTGACTAAGGCTTGGAAGCTGGTGCCTGGCCTTCCTCTGTCTCTGCCCATATACTTTTTCCTTTGTTGACTTCTCTTTGTATCCTTTTACTATAATAAGTCATAACTGTAAATACGACTACATGCTGTCTTCCGATCTAAGACTAGGATTGGAAATCTGTCCACTACACCACAAAATGCCACAAATGTACAGCCAAACTTTTTTTTAATTTGTAGCTATGAAGGACTCAGAGAGGTTTCTGGTCCTTCCATGACAGGAGAGCCTCTTCAATGTGTGTGTGTGTGTGTGTGTGTGTGTATTATATATATATATATATATATATATATATATATATAAATGAAGCTTCATGGTCTTTTGTCATTACATGAGCCAGATAAGATTTTACCTTCTGGAAATAAATATCAAGCTTTGACATTTCAAGCTTGAAGAGTGTTATAATCTGTAATGATCTTTCTGTTGCACTGGGCTGGGGGTTCACATAAAAGCTGGACTTGGGATCAGTGCATGTAGACTGTGGTGCAGCATGAAGTAGAAAAGTGCCCAGGTGGGGTGTGGCCATCTGGGAAGACCTAAGCATACAACAGACTTCTTAAGATTCTATTGATCAGGTAAGTTCTAGCCAGCAAAAAGGACATAGAGAATAGCATTTTCTAATGTAACATTTTTGTATAACTTGACAGTTTTCAAAATGCTTTCACATATGGTATCGTTTAATGCTAAAATAAACCTATTAGGTAGCTGATGTTATCAGTGCAGAAATAAGAAACTGTGACTCTGAAAGAATTGAATAGCTTGCCCAATGTGCTGTGGTCAGTGTGAGACAGAACCATAGCTCAAATTCAACCCTTCTAATTTTAAATCTAGATCTAGTGAAATGTAAGAGTGATGAAGTCTGCTAGTCTCCTGCTGTACTTGGGTTTTCTTTGTTTTTTGTTTTTGTTTTAGTATTTTGAGATGGAGTCTTGCTATGCAGTTCAGGCTGGCCTTGAACTGACCAGTAGCCCAGGCTGGCCTTGACCTCACAGTGATTCTCTTTTTTTTTTTTTTTTTGCGGTACTGGGGATCGAACTCAGGACCCTGTGCTTGCTAGGCAAGTGCTTATTCCACTGAGCTATATCCCCAGCCCCCTCACAGTGATTCTCCTGCTTCAGCCTTTTGAATGCTAGGATTATAGGTGTGCACTAACACACCTGGCTGTGCCTGGGTTTTAAGTTCATTTTAAAGCATGTTACTAGTCGAGCTTCAGAAATGATAGGTATTACTGAGTGAGGGAAAGGCAGAAAGGGGAAATTGCTTGTTCTTGTTATATACATCTAGCGGGTAGCTTATTTACAGGGAGAGAAATAGATGACCCTTTAGCACTAGGTGCATTAGGGATTTGGGTAGAAAGAGAAGTGGGCAGAACAGCTGGGAGGATGCGCACTCCAGTTCCAGGGCTCGTGTGCTCAGCAGGACAAAGTTGAAGCCTTCTTGATTGCCGGTATAAAATCTGTGCAGGAAAGTGCTATTTGAAAAGGGTGGGTAGCATTTTCTGCACCATCTCAGCTATTACTAGAGTTTTTAAAATATCAGTTATTAAAACTAGGTCCCTAGAAAAATTAGGGCCAGTATGTGTCTTGGAGTCATCTCGTTCCCCTCTATTGGCTGAGAGGGGAGGGGATGAGTTCTTTAGGGGCATCTTTCCTTCGTGACCAGAAGTGCTAGGCTCACCTGTCATTTTGAGCTCTTGTGTCAGACATTGGCTAGGTGTTTAACATGAAGCATTCTTTAATCCTCACAAAGATCCCAAAAGTAAGGAATTTAAGCCATGTAACATAGATATGTAAAATGAGACGTAGAGAAGTTAAATATTTGTCCAGGGTTACACAGCTAGTAAGTAGTGGCCTAGAATTCAAGCTTTAGACGGACACTGAAGCCAGTGGGTTTTTCTCCCTCTTCGTCCTCGCTGAGCTGCCTGACTGATGCAACTTCATGCAAGATTAGGTGCTACATCTCTCCTTTACCAGTGGCCAATTCTGCCCTGGGCTTCAGTAAAATTAAGGGTCTTCTGTTGAGAAACTTAAGCTTCTGGTGCCTCCCTGAAAGTTTCAGAGAAAGATTTCCTTGGTGGTGTGTGTATGTTCTATACTTGTGAGTGTGTCCCTTCCGTGGTTCTTGTGGGTGCCGGAGTGGAAGCCTCCCCAGCTCTTGTCATGGAGGGGTAGGTGCAGGTGAGGGGCCGTGGTGGTTGCTCTGTCTGTCTGTTGATTTCGGAGCCAGCTTGCCTGACATCACTCTTTCTGCCAAGTCTGACAAAAGCTCATCATCTGGAAATAATCTGCTTTATTCAATTGAAAAAGCAGGTAGTAGTTTTTATATTATAGAACTGTAAGCAAAAAACAAAAAGGAGCTGGTTTGGGTACTCTATATTCTTGTTAGTTTCATCTTGAGAAAGATTTTTATACAGTATTTATTAAAAATAATCAGCACGTTGCACAAAGGAAACAAAGGTTTGAATTCTAGAGAGTGCAGAGGAAAGTGTTGAATGTGAGCAAATAAATTCTGCTCTGGTACGGTGCCTGGCACAGCCAAGAGACAGCACCCTTGTTAAATGAACACAACTGTGACTACTGGGCCTAAGTGTCCGCTCTCTGCTGCTCAAAGAACAGAGCAGCGCAGGTCCCGGCTTCTGTTACTGTGTGCTGGCTGAAGATGGGAGGATTCAGCTTTTTAAAAGACAAAACGGTAGAGCTTGAACCCGGCCATCATTAATTCAAAAAATGAAATACAAGCATTTGGGGGAGGTGAGGTGTGATTATATTTGGGATGCTGAGAATAGTTAGTGGTGATGGCAGTGATAATAGTATTCATTATGGACCCTGCTAGACTAAGTCCTTTGTGCATAAGAACTCACGTATTCCTCACCACAATTTTGATATTTTGTTAGTGAGGAAGCTAAAGTAGCCGCCCAGAGGAGTAGTTGTGAGACATACATGTTGAGACCGTAGTGCAGCACTTAAAGTCTTTTTGTGATATTATAAAGGAATGGGATCCTAGGCATTTTAAAAGCCATCTCTATGGGGTTTCCAGTGATGATTATATTAGAAGAGAGGTGCGAATGAATGAGTCTGCTTCTGTTTCCCGTGAATTCCCAGGGCAGTTCCTGGGGATTCTGCATTTCTTTGACTTCTACATGAACATCAAATTATTACTTATACTTTTTTTCAGGAAGAAGTGAGAGTCAATGTTTGAGTTTCATATGCATGAACTCTCCAGACAAAAAGTAGACATCAAGCATGGTAAGCAGAAGACCTTTTGCAAATGCAAGTTCCCTCCTGGGGGAGCCAGTTCTGGGAGAGACAGGGTACCTCTCTCGGAGTTTGGAGGTTTCAGTTAGTGATCTGAAAAGCTATCCTGTGACCTTGAGGATGTGAACGTTTTATTATTTGTTCTGTTGTCCTTGTACAATTCACATTTGTTCCTTTGAGTCATCAAAGATGGAGGCTTAAGGACTGTGAGCGCTTTTCTTTAATGCATAACCATGTTAATTGAAGATGGCAAAGCATTAACTTCCTTTTTGACACTTTTGCAGTTGTGTTGGGCTTTTTTCCGGACCACATCTTTATTTTTAATTAAATACTTTGCAGGGTTTATATATGCCTTGATGGGGGGTACTGACAAAAACAACATGGAACTACACATTTGCCAAATTCCAATCACAGATTCCCCAATGTTTTTAGTAATAGGATTTTTTTGTCCTCATGCAGAACTAAGTAATGTGGCAGCTGTGAGACCTTAATCGTTGGGATGCCTGTTTCTTTGCCTGTTGGAACAATTTCTATGACAGGAAATATTGAGACCATGCCCTTGATTTCTAAGGGCAGGTTTATCAAACATTGGTTAGGAGATATATACCATTTTAAATTTCACAGATGTTATAAAAATTGGAGGTAGCTGAAACTTTTATCCATGTCTTTCTCTGTGAGAAATTGTATAATTTGAAGTCCCTAAAGAAGAAAAAGAAAACCACTCATCTTTGTAACATAAAAATTGACAATAAGAATTCTCAAGTTACTTTCTTCCTTGTAGGTATTTTTATCTTGGAAAGAAGGAGACAGGATAAAAACTCAAGCTAAGAGTCTGGAGCAGAGTGTAGGGGGTTGCTGTTCATTAATAAACAAGGTACTTCTGTGATATTGCTTGTGAATTTATTACATATGAATGTTTTCAAAAGGTTCTTTTTGAAGAAGAAGAAAAAATTATATTTCTGAGACTTCAAGCCCTTAAAGGAACACACTCCATGGGAGTCCCATTCAGAGATGTTTTGCATTAAATGGACTAAAACGTTAGGCTGTAACTTAAGGAGATATGATTGACGCGGACAATGAGTAGAACACAGAAAGATGAAGGGACCTCTGGCTCTCCCTGCCCTCCGCAACCCTATTAAGTAGTCTGTTCTCAGCTTCTGCAGAAAGGTGGGTCGGAGGGAGTTCTGATGGTAGGGTCCAAAGTCATCCCTAATTGGAAGACTATTCCTCGCTAGAGGCTTGGTTGGTATCATGGCTTCCCTGGTAAGTTACATCATCTTAAATGATTCAGATTCTAACTTCTTACAGAGCCACAGACTTTCCCGGGAGCGGACTGTATGTGTCAACTAACCTTTTCCTCTGATTTCTTGTGACTCTTACTGGGTACAGTCCCAAATTCAGCACACAGTAAGCACCTGTCCTAAAGAATTTAGCAGTTATATACTGTGAGTAGGGTCTGTTTTCTCAGCTACATTGTCAGCTGTTAATCCCCTTCTCTTGGAGCTTTGTATTCACAGAAACAGCTGGTAGAATTACAAGGGGATGAGATTGGGACTTACGAGTCTTTCTCAGTTACAAGAAGTTTAGTGGCTGGAGATAGAAGTGCTTGGCTAGCATGTGCAAGGCCATGCGTTCAACCCCCAGCACTGAAAAACTTTTTGAGAAAGTAAACAGCTACTCGATGTGTGTTCCCTTGTTTCTAAGCTCAGAGCCTGGACATCTGAGCCACACGAATTACTCCCAACATCTTGCTAACTGTGCTGCTCCTTCTGGAACTTGTGACTTAAGTTAGAGGACAGGCACATGGAAGAGTCTTCATATGTGCCCGAAGAGCTACAGTCGATGTGTTGGAAAATAGTTGCTTGCTGTGTCCACAGTGGTCAATGTGGAGAACAACCGGTGGCAGATTAAATAGTAAAAACTTAAACGATAGGGGACTGGTTTATCTTTTTAAAAAAATTAATGGTAAAAAGGTAAAATAAAATTTCATAACAAAATAATAGGAAAATAACAATAGTTAATACATTAAATGTTGTTATCTTTAAAATAGTTGTTCAGGGTACAAGATATGGGTATAAAAATTTCTCCAGTCCATATTAGCACAAACCTCCCTTTTTAATGAACTAAGAGACACTAATAGTATAACTGACTTGCATTTTTCCCCCTTTCCCTACTGTCCTTTCCCCTTTCATCCATCCTACTTCTGTTTTCCTTTTGAACAATTTCTTCTCATTTCACAATATCTATTGTACATTTTAGACCTTATTTACTCTTTCTGTTTCTCATATAGGGAGACAATACAAAGTTCACACATATGAGTCAGGTTTATTTTACTTATGAGCATGGTCTCAAGATGCATCCATTTACCTATAAAAGTCTCCAGTTTATCTTTCTTTATGGCGGAGTAGTACTCCATTTATAAAAAGACCCCTTTTTTTTATCCATCGTTTGGGTGATGGATATTTGGGTTGTTTCCAAGGTTTAGCTATTAGAAATTGTGCTGCTGTAAACATGAGTGCACATATATTGCTGTGTTATGATGGTTTTTAATTCTTCGGGGAAGATACCGAGAAAGGGACTAGCTGGGTCAAATGGGACCTCTAGTCCTAGTTTTTTATTTTAAAGAGAGATACAAAAAATGATTAAAATGATACAGAATTTCAAAACAAGATGAAGGAAATTAACAATGGTTATTACACTGTATATGTTATCTTCAAAGTACTCAGCTTACCAGATACGCACATGCAAAACTGATCATACAATGTAAGCACAAAATGTTCCTTTCAATGAACTAATAGAAATTAGTAGTACAGTTATCTTAGCTATTGTGCATGTGTGTGTGTATGTATATTTTTTTCCTTTTTTTCCCCTTTTTTATGCTTCCTCCATCACAGTTGTTCTTTCCTTTTGAGCAGTTTCTTTCCCTTTCACTTATGTTTATTGTACCTTTTGGATCTTATTTACTCTTTCAGTTTCTCATACAGGGAGACAATACGATGTTTACACGTGTGAGTTTGGCTTATTTCACTTATGAGTGTGGTCTCTAGTTGCATCCATTTACCTATAAAATGGATGAGTTTATCTTTCTTTATAGCTGAGTAATACTCCATTGTATAAAAATATCACAGCTTTTTTATCCACTCCTCAGTTGATGGACATTTGGATTATTTCCAAGATTTTGCAATGACAAATTGTGCTGCTATAAATATGGGTGCACATATATCGTGGTGGTATGATGTTTTAAATTCTTCTGGAAAAATACCCAGAAGGTAAATAGCTGGGTCTAATGGGACCTCTAATCCTAGTTTACTGAGGAATCTCCACATTGATTTCCACAGAGTTTGCACCAGTCTACACTCTCACCAGCAGTGGAGAAGGATTCCTTTTTCCCCACGGCCCTGCCAGTATTTGTTATTGGTTGATTTCTTGATGATAGCCATTCTTTCTGGGGTGAGATGGAATCTCAGTGTTGTTTTAATTTGCATCTCTCAAATGACCAAGCACTGGTTTAATCTTTACAACAAGAAAGATGCTTCGAGGTCATCTATGCCAGTTCTCCTTTTGTAAATAAGAAACCTGAGGCAGATTGCTAAGTTTGGGCTCACAATGATAGTAGCTAGCACGACCAGGTGTTGGATTGTAGACTTGGGGCTTTCAGTTTGATGTTTACTTGTAACCCTGTGCTCCCAGTCCTTCCTTATTTCAAGACTGTGACTAGATGCTCAAGTGTACTACTCAGAAAGGCCTGAGGGCTCTTCATTTCTGTTTTTTTTTTTTTTTCTTCCAGGTAAAAGTCTAGATAGTTATTTTCCTGGACAGGTGCAAGATTTTTTGGAAGTTAGTGTGAGAAAGGATATATATTGAGAGTTCCTTTCTTTTCTGGAAGACACACATGTGTTCTCATGAAAATTTCTTCTGCTGTACTTCGTCTCTTCCAGGTCCTTTGGTTCTCCCTCTGTGGAATTATGATCTGGCAAGAACAGCCAGCATCTTAGGGTACATCTCAGTTCCCCTAAAAAGGCAAACAAAAATCCATGAGCTTGTTCTCTGTGTCTAAACTAGAGGAGCCAAGGCAGCATAGGAAGCTGGTGGGAGCTATTCTTGAAATGAAAATGAGTGTAGAATGGAAGAGAAAGGCACAGCCTTTGGCAGGTAGTAGGTGCTTAATAAATCATTGTTGAATAAATGAACTATAATTCTCCTCCTTTCCACATAGTTATAGAGCTGGAAGGAAACTACAGATAAATTCTTCTCATCCTCTTCATTTGTGGGGTGAAGAGCATGACATGTAGACACATTAAATGGCTTGTTGAAAGCAACAGGGCTGGTCAGGGCCTGTGTGGGGGCTAAACCTGTGTCATTCTGTCTCGACATTGTATTAGGTTGAACCATTTCTGTGAATCAGCACAGTTGTAGATTGAGTTGTAATTTTTATAATGCATCATATATTTTAAAAGGTATGTATTGTGTATCTTCTTAATAATAGCAATAATTGGCCTTTTCTCTAAACCAAGTAAGCATATAGTGTCAAGATCGAGAATACCTGTTGTGAATCATTTAGCCCTGAATTTATATCCTGGGTCTTTGTAAGCCAAAATTTCCTCATTTATAAAACAGGGATCATATATGTGCATCATTCTTAAAAGATTGCTTTAAAGAATATTCTTTGAAGAATTTAGTATAGTGCCTAGCACATAAGAAGTATGCATATTCTATTGTTAATTTCATTTCTAAGAAAGAGAATAAAGCTCATCAGGTCTTAAAAATTTATGATCTTTCTGAAAAACACATTCATTTTTCCCCTTGAACCTTGTAGGACATACTACATCTTCACTGTGAAATGTGAATGTAGATTTATGTTATATGTCCTATGCTTCTGCTAGTTATAGAGAATATGCTTGAAATGACATGCTGTCTTTGAGACCTTTGCTTTGTTCCATGTCTGTGTGGTGTGCGAGACTCCTGAGTAAACAAATGTAAGTATGCAGGAGTAGACCACAAGCTCTATAAATGGAGGGGACCACAGTCATGGATGGTTCTTCCTCAGTTTCAAGTGGAGGCCAACTGAAGACTTACAGCTCAAAATGTTGTTGCCTGACCGGCCGAGTTATTATGTTCCCTGAAAATTGGACCCTGGGGCTGTGCCTTGTGTTTGTCTATCCTTGCCTTGTGGGTCAGCAAATATCGCCACTGCCTGGGCTCAGACACCCATGTGTAAAGTATTTGTCAGCGAGCTCCTCACGAACCAGTGACACATCAAGAACAAATACATTTTTCAGACAGCTGCACACTTGGGGGAAGAGTTACCACCCTGTGGTAAGAATGGACTAAGGCACTCCCAGTCCTGAGAAGGAAGCAATGGACTTATTCTGAAAACAAATAGCTTCCCTAGCAGGGAAAATAAACAGAACCCCTCCCTCTTCCCTTCTGGTACCTCTACCCTATGGTTCTTAGGGCTTAGGCTTTAACCTCCAGCCCACCATTCTTAGAACTCAGGAGGTTTTCCCTCCCTCCTCTAATGCCTATGCTGTGCATAGACCCACCTCATGAAACCATGGAGGAGGACAAGCCCAAGACAAGCCTTCTTGTGCAGTGATTTGGGGGAGAGAGACCTGCCGTATGCAGTACTACAGCTATTATCTTTCACTTGAACTTGTCTCTTCCTAGTTATTCTACATTCTATCTGCATTTACCTTGTCCACATGACATTTGCCATTATAAATGTAAGCAACATTTGATCTTTAGAGGAGGGCACTACAGGAAGAAAACACTTTCACTACATAAAATTTTATTGACAAGACATAAACTTATTAAGAATCAGACACTTTGAATTATGGTGTGAACATCTCTGTGTGGAAGTGGTTATAGAAGGGGGAAAACATAAAGTGAGCATCTAGTGAGGTTGGCTTCAAGCAAGACCTTTATTGGACATCACGTCTCCTCCCAGTAGCAGCCATACCAGAATAAGAGTTCTCTTCCATGTCATCAGTGGGAAATATGAGGTTCAGAGAAATTAGCTGGCACAAGATCACACAACTAATTAGTGCAGCTTCCTAACTAAAGCTGTGTGTGTACTCGCTACTGCGGTGGATCCGGGAGGAGAGAGTCTTCAGCTCCTCTGCAGGCCTGTGAGGCAAATGGGTGTAGCTGTTACTGACCTTTCAAAGTCAAAAAAATTGGAACAGAAACCTTGTGAGTCTTCAGTTTGTCAAGTTCTATGAGCAGGAAATTTATACTTATTTTTCATTTATGTATTCATTTAAAATACTTTCATTCAGTCCCTCTGTTCATCACTGTGCTAGGCACTGAGTGGATATCAAATATAAGTCATATAATATGACTCTTGGTGCCAGGAGCTTTATTCTAGATAAGGAGATAAGAGTCCTGAAATATTTGTTCTTAATGTAAAAGTAGGCATTAGGTTGCCCTGGGCGTTTGGAAATGGGAAAGATCTGTGGGGTGGTTAGGAAAGGTTTTGTGTGTTAACACTGCCCTCCCTCCCGCTCTCCACACACGCAGACCTACCCCCTCTCACATTGGTCCTGCTAGTAGTGGCAGATGAGAGATTGCTTTTGGATTTATAAAAAAATGCTTGAGATAATTATATATCTGCATGAGGTTATAAGAAATAGTGTAGAGATCCACATACCTTTTTACCTAGTTTTTCCCAGTGGTAATGTAAGTATAACATCAAACCCAGGATACTGACACGGACACAATTCAGATTTCTCCAGTTTTGTAGATACTCATGTGTGAGTGTGGGCCTGTGTGTATTTAGTTCTATACAATTTTTTTTTTTAATTGAATTCAAGATCTTGAGCTTGACAGGCTGACGCTGTGTTAGTGAGCTATACCCCTGCCCTAGGTTCTACACAGTTTTATCACACATATCCTCCACTGGGTAGACTTTGACAAGCTGCATCACTACAAGATTCTTTCATGCTTTCATAACCACGCCGGCCTCTTTCCCATCTCTCCTGCCCTCATCTCTAACCCTTGGCAACCAGGAATCTATTGTTTCTTTCTGTAATTTTGACATTTCCTAAATGTGATACACTCACACACACACACACACAAATAAAATGTGTCATCACTAGTTCATTCTTTTTTATTATATAATTGTGTCTATCCATAGTTGATTATTTTATTGCATAGTTGTATGTACCAATAGTTACTTATTTTTTATTGCTTAATAATATCCCATAGTGTTGATAAACAAGATGTACTGGAGTTAGTTTACCACACCATTCATCTGTTGAAGAACATTTGTAGCTATTACAGATAAAGCTAGTAGGAGGGCTGGGGATATAGCTCAGTGGAATAAGCGCTTGCCTAGCAAGCGCAGGGTCCTGAGTTCGATCCCCAGTACCGCAAAAAAAAATAAAAATAAAAAAATAAAGCTAGTAGGAATAGGATTTTAAAAGTAGGATGGGCTATTTATTTTTATTTTTAAAAGAATATTTATATCTTACCTTAGCAGAGTGTCAACTGGGTGTCACCATTACTCCTTCCTTCGAAATAGTACTTCATTCTTTCAGTACTCATTAAGCAAGTATTTTTTTGTTTTGTTATAAAATTTTTTATTAGTACATGTTTGGAGTACACAGTGATTACATTCATCACAGGGAGGTAGTACATGTACATGATGCATCCTAATAGTTCTGTGTGGGGCATTGTGCTACTAACATTCTACTAAGAAATAGAGTGAAAAATTACCTTTGTTGACTCCTGTGCTTCAGTAGCCAATAACTCTCAATATTTAGTTTCTTTGGAGAAAAACAAACTGGAAACCCAAGCTTCGTTTAAGCTCTTGTAGACTCTGACTTTCAGAACTAAAATTTGGGGATTTTACTTTCTGTAAATCTCCTGGGCCAGACTTTCTATAAGTTTTCTTTCTTTTTTTTTTTATTTTAAAAGTAAAAGAACAAAAACATATTAACAAACAGACACAAAGTAGCGTAAGAATAGTACAATCAAAACTGAGTTACAGACAAGGTGACAGGGAATCAACAATGGTTGTTGCATTACATATTGATAACTTCTAAGTGTATATCACGCAAAATTGATCAAACAATTAATCATCAACTATTCCTTACAATAAAGTGAGCTAAGTCAGTAGTACAACTATGTTAGATATGCTGCATATACATACATACTTACTTACATTTTTTTAAATATAATTTTTCTTTTTTT